>JABCKV010000337.1:0-15460 GCA_018282005.1 Asterophora parasitica | reverse complement strand
ATCCATACATTCTTGTAACCGAGCCATTCCATATTGGCCTGCTCATCCTCCCTGGAGTCTGGTCCAAACAGCTATTGTGACCTTCTCCTTGTTCCAGCCATCTTGGCACCTGATCCATGTCTTGGCATCTGTGCGCCATTCTGCAAACTTTGATCAGGTACTATCAAAAGTACCTGGGTCTGCAGCTCCTCTCAACTGCTCGGATTCCCTATCTGCCATCTGTATCTTCAATGGATTGCTTGTAGCTGCCTTGGCCTATGGTATGACATGTCAATACCACTGGCTGAGAGGCTTGTGCTTACTCAGTTTTAGTGTCTCTCTCAAGTTGTGACAAGTTCTGCTGTCAAGACCTAAGCCAAGGAAGATGTATTGGGCCATCATTGGTTATTCAAGCATGCTCTTCCTTTTTGCTACAATGGCAATTGGAGGGATGGTGAAGTTTGCCCAAAGTCAACAATCATATGAATGATGGAGGCCCAGCAGTCTTTTGGTATGCTCATATTGCGAAGCGAATCAACGTTATGAGCCAAACAGGGTTAGCGATTATTTCTCCTGCCTAGCATTGCCACTTATGAGGTTGGTTAGATCTGCCTCAATGGCATGGATTGGCAATCTATTAATGGTGCGCTCACCTCCCAGATTTCTCCACACACTGATGAAGGACGCACCATCCCCAGTTGTATCGACCGCCCGCATATGGAACACAAGCAGACTGATGCTAGTCCTCCCGGGACTTTTATGGGCCGCAACAGTCGGTTCGTCCTTCCAACACGCAACCCTGGCTAATAATGCTCAGGACTATACCCCAGCAATGTCGATTCCGCTCGTCATACACCTATCAAGCCCTCCGAACGTTCCTCCCCTCCCCGCTTCATCGACATCATATATTATATCACTGCGCATATTCCCCATGCGACGGCAGGTCGAGGAAGTCATGAGTGTCCTCGTGCGTGCAACCCATCAAATTCTCTATCCAATTATGTAGTCTCCCAAAGGCAGACGCAGATACTTTGTACCAAGGTTCAACCTACGCAGGCTTCGGATATCCGAATCCGACCATCTAACCAGCTAAACCCACCGCAGCGTCCACAGTTACGAATACACATACAGATCCAACGATCCACTCAGCGTCCAAGGCTACCTATCATTGACGTCCGTAAGATTCAATTCAATGTGATGTATGTGATTGTACATCCAGATCGACTGGCCCATGGGTAATCCAACGCTCTCAATCCGCCAAACTTAGAGCATCTTCCCCAGAATCCAGTAGACTTGAGAACAAACATCAACAGTCTACCGAAGTTGAAAAAAACTCAGCAACGCACCTGTATTGCTTCATCAACGCGCACTCTCCTCCGTTCTCCAGATCGATGCTATATGAGTAGAAATAGCCCTCCGACGAGATGACCATGACATGTGGCATCGTCCTAGTTGGAAGATGTGGATGTGATTAATGCGAGAGAGAAGTTTGCGCCACAGTAGGCAGAAACACTTACCCGCTTAGGGCCACGATGCATCGCGCTCCGCTCGTCGGAAGGCGTAAGAACGCAAAGTCCCTCGAGGGTTCCCACATCTCCGTCAATGTATTAGGCAAATAGCCACCAACGGAATGCGTCAGGCTCTTCGATAACTGCATAGACTTCCGTCGTAGGCTTGAGCTAATACCCATTGAGTCTAACGCGTCGAGCAAAATAAAAATACTCACGAGACACTGCCGCTCTTCTTCTTCTCAATGAACGCGTCATATCCCGCATCGAGGCCCTGCACGCCTTCCCGGCTGTCGATTGATTCGGGCGGGCTTGAGGGGTACTCACTCTTCGGCCCGGACGACTTGTGCGGGCCAAGCTTGAATATGTGCACCGTGTCGTGCGCCGAGCTGACCGCGAGAAGTGTTGAGACGACGTTAAAGTTGATAGAGTATATTCGCGCCTCGCGGGTGCCGCGGCGAAACTGGTAGAGCTTCTCTGCGCCTGGAATGCTCCAAACACGGATGACGGTGCCCTTGTCGGACGCGGTGGCGATCAGCGTGCCGGTCGAGTTGATGGAAAGGAAGGAGATGGGGGCTTTGTGCGCTTGAATGACGTTGGAGACGGTGAGGGAGCGCGTAGAGAAGAGGAGGACGTCGCCGGATTGGTTTTGGGTTGTTGTAGATGGCGGTTGCGCAGATGTACTCTGAGGGGCGAGTGCGGAGGACGGAGAGGGTACGAGTGAGGGGTACGCAAGATAAGAGCTGTCGGCAGAGGGAGAAAGAGAGCAGATGGCTGTGGCTGGGGTCAAACGACGAAATACGCCATAGCGTTGTGGCCACACACCTTCTGGGTTAGGTGTTGTCTCTATTACATGGAGCAGACGCATGTTCGAGATGTCGTATATGTATATCTCGGTTTCCAGCACGATGACGAGTGTCTTACGGTTCAGCTTCACTGCGAGTATCGATGACGGGAACAGAAGTTCGCAGATCATGGATTGTCGCTATAAGACCTTCATCAGTCTTCGCACATGGTTTTACCGCAAAGACTCGACGCACCTTCGTGTTGACGATCTGCAACTTCCGTGGACTCGACTGAGGCTGATCGGCGGCACCAACCAGTGCGATAAGCGACGTGCAGAACAGCATTTCGACAATCCCTCTTGCTCCATCGTCTAAAATTGCTCGTTAAGCTCCGTGGGCGCTCTGCATAGAGACAACGCACTCATAGTGTACACCCGACCGAATGGGTCACAGTTTGTGATACTATAGCCTTTCCGCGTGCCCACCGAGATACACCTAAAGCGCGTTAGCATCTCGGGAATTCGGACACAAAGGTACATACGAGAACTCTTGGTTGAAATTAGCGAACAGCATGTTCGCATTCGTGCGTTCTGCCATCGTTGGATCGGCCTCTTCAATGCCCAATAGACGCAGCCAAGTATTCTGTCGCCACAGGTGTGATGTCCCTTATGGATTATAGTATAATATGAAGTCAAAAGAGAGAAAAAGGGAAATGCTTGGAAATGCAGGTCGTCGTGGTGCAACGATGTCAATATACATATGTAATACATGCAGACTCTCCTCTCATTGATCGTGGGAAAGTCACGCTAGTAGACAAACGTCTTCCCACTTGTAAGCTAAGTAGTAGCACTCTCAAGTTTCTCTCCACACTGCTGGATGCTCTTTCTACTCAATAGCAACGTGTATGAGTAGAATCTCTATTAATAGGCCACTCTAGGACACTTCGGTGTGTATCAGATAAGATTGAAACGGTTCAATCGTGATTCACAAAGAGTCACAAAGTTCGGCAGCGGATCTTTGACTCTCGTTACGTCGTGCAAAGATATATACTGGATCCTCCTGTCAGTTATCTCACCATTCAGTCACTTTTAGCTGTGGGGAGGCGCCCATATTCACGCTTGTCTTCGACGATTGCGCCTGCAGCGTACGCTCGAAAAACTACCAAGTCATACATCATGACGCCCGCATTTTCGAATGAGGATTCTCAGCTCATCGCTGGCCTACATAAGCTCTCTCAAAAGTCGCCCAAGCTCGTCAAGTCGTCGACGTACCCTGCCCCCACAAATCCGAGCGTCACTGTTCGCAGCTGGAAGATGAACGAGTTCAAGTACTACGATATACCATCCCCGTTTCCGACGCTGGCGCGAGGCATTTTTACTGTGGAGCTTCCTCCGGATGCGGATGGGGACGCTAAGGAAGAGGCGACGGAACAAACGTATCGCATTGTGGCGCGCGGGTACGACAAGTTCTTCAACATCGGCGAAGTTCCATGGGTTACGGTGCGTCAATTCTGCGATGCTTAATAAACTGCGCATCTGACATGTTCTGCAGTGGCCTTCTCTACAATCACATACTGTGGCACCCTACACGCTTTCGCTGAAATCAAACGGCTGCATCATTTTCATCGCCGCCTTGACCTCAAGCACCTTGCTTGTCACGTCCAAACATTCCTTGGGACCTGTGGCAGGCTCGCATGTAAGCCACGCGCAAGCTGGGGAGGCATGGCTGCGGAAGTATCTCGCGCGAAAAGGACGCACCGAGGAGGAGCTCGCGACACGTCTCTGGGAGAACAACTGGACTGCAGTAGCAGAGGTACGCCCACATCGAGCTTCATCCTCACATTACCTGCTCAACTTCCTCAGCTCTGCGACGACTCGTTTGAGGAGCACGTCCTTGGCTACCCGCCGGAGAAGACAGGCCTGCACCTGCACGGGCTGAACGTCTCCACCAAGGCCTTCAAGACGCTCTCGCATGCCGATGTCGACGCCTTTGCCGACGAATGGGGCTTCATAAAGACCGCCTCCATCACACTGAACACGATTTCGGAGGTCCGCGAGTTCACGACCAAGATTGCTGAGCTAGGCGAATGGAATGGGGAGGCGGTGGAAGGTTTCGTAGTGCGGACGCACGTCAGCGAGCCGCCCGCAGGCAAGGTTAAGTCCGCGTCCGCGTCGCCGTACGCGTCCGGCTCGTCGTTCTTCTTCAAGGTCAAGTTCGACGAGCCGTACATGATGTACCGCGATTGGCGCGAGGTGACGAAGAAGCTGCTTTCTTCGGGCGCGATGAGCTCTGCGTCGGTGCCCAAGGCAAAACTGCGCCGTCCGGAGACCAAGGTGTATGTGCGCTGGGTGATTGACGAGATCAAGCGTGATCGCACGCCGTTTTCGGAGTACACAAAGGGCAAGGGCATCATTGCGACAAGAGAGGTATTCCTTAAGTACTTGGAGACGCCCAAGGGTAAGGAGGAGTTGGATAAGGCGAAGAAGGGCAGTAGTGAGACGGTAACAGTGGCGGACAAGGACACCAAATTCCAGAAGTCCATCATAGCCCCTGTCGCAATCCCCGGATGCGGTGAGTCCTTATGCGTGCTGGCGCTTCGTGTTCTGACAGTCTCGTAGGCAAAACGGCAGTATCCGTCGCGCTGGTGCACATCTTCGGATTCGGGCACACACAAAGCGACGACGTGATGGTCAAAAAGGCTGCGCCGCAGTTTATCAAGAACGTTACAGCCCTTCTCAAGACCCACAACGTCGTCATCGCCGACAAGTACGCTGCGCCTTACTAAATTTGTATCTCATACTGACCCGCTCTAGAAACAACCATCTGGCGCAACACCGCAAAGCCCTGGCGGACGTCGCCAAGGCCACAAGCGTCCCTACACAAGTGCTCGCGCTCAACTGGGGCATAGGCAGCGTGCCTCAGGCGACTGTACACCGGGTTTGCGGAGACCGCGTCACGTGGCGTGGGGAGAACCACCAGACCCTGCGGCCCGACGAGAGTGCGGGGCACGAGGAGGTGATCTGGATGTTTCTGAACACGCGCGAGGATCTTGCGGAGGGCGAGGTGGATGCGGTCATTGAGATGGATGTCGAGGAGGGCTTGGAGGACGCGGTGCGGCGCGCCGTCGACGGGATCGTGCGAGTCCTTGGCCTCGAGCCCCCATCGGAGAAGAAGGTTATGGAGGCGCTGAAGGCGATTGATACGTACAAGCCGAAAGTGAAGAAGAGCAATGAGAAGAAGAAGGAGAAGGAGTCGGTCAGGTATTATGGGCTTTTGGCGGAGGTGGATCTGGAGCATGTCCTCTGGACGAGGCTGGGTGCGGCGGCAAATGCACAGGGGGCGGAGGACGAGGGGGCCCGCGTGTGGGGTGTGATGAAGGGTGCTGGACGGGTGGCAAAGCGCCCTCATGTCACTCTCGTGCATCGTAATTCGCTTCCTGCTGAGGAGGACTCCTGGAAGAAGTGTGCAGCGTTGCAGGCGGCGGCAAATCCACCGCTGTTCCGCGCGCGGCTGGGACACCTCGTCTGGAATACTCGCGTGATGGCGCTCACGGTGGATGATCTCGAGGTGGTTGATGAGAAGCTCGCTGGCGTAGAGAAGGGCAAGGAGTTTTTGGAACAGCTTTCGAAAGAGCTCAAGCAGAGACTGCACATCACGGTCGCAACAAAGCACGCGAGTATACCCGCAGTGGAGGCAAAGACTCTTGTCGAGGCGTGGCGGAAAGGTGAGGCATCGGAAGATATCCACGCCATCAAGCTAGACGATGTCTTTGCCACTGGAAGAATCAAAGGTCTCAACAGCTAATCTACTAGTAAAAGGCTTCTCTTTGGACATTATCGATGATTCACTTCCCACCCATCTTGTAACCCCACCTCATTCATCGCACTGTCTGCTACCTACATACCACTGTCAAAGTATTATTTATCTCTTGTACATTCGACAGATACAAATCACATCAACAGAGGCTAGTAGATTACGATATTGAAAGGCATTACGTTGAGATATCACAACTTGATAGATATATGGCTGACGATGGTAGAATCCCAATGTGCCCTTTGAGCATATGTAGCGACATTGGGGTCATTTCGATGTTGGTTCTCGCTAGAGATAATGTCGTCCAGCAAAGTTAGCACCTCGAGGACCTGCTGCAGAGAGGACTTAGAACCATGTCGGGAAATGACAGGGATAGCTCACCTTGCAGTCGCTTAATCGGCGGAGCCGGCAATCATAACTCTCTGCTGCCACCATTGAAGGAATACCAGACTCAGACTTGGTGCAAGATGACGGCACGATCGAGAAGGACGTGCAAACACTGAATATGGACGTCCAAGGAATGCGCGTCGCCAACGAGGGAGATATTGTGATGAGGTAGACGATGCACTGTTGCATGGTATCCAGATGGATGAAGCCCACAAAGTAGAGATCAGCCAAGATGACGGAAACAAGGTTGAGGTCCTCTTCAAACACTTCGTCGGACAGTAATTCAGTGCTAGCTTGTGTTGATGATGCGTCCGACTGCCGTACACGGTCAGCAGGAAACGTGAAGCTATCTTCACCGCCAGCTTGAGCTAACTCCAAGTGCAGATAATCGAAATCGGATTCCTTTGAGCGCGGATTCGACTGATTAAATCGAACGTCCTCCAAGAGCGATTCAAGTTCGTCCAACTTGGTCCGGCAGGGGCTACCATTTCGCTCTTCGGAGTGGCATCTGCGACAACGCTGAAATTCGTTCTGCCGCCATAAACAAACCTTGAAAAACAACCAAATCCAGACGCCATAACCCACAGACACACGCTTACCGTCCAAAGGATGATAAAATCTGCCCCAACAATATCAGCCAGCTCTTCCCGGAGTGCAACTGAAAACTGTCTCTCGCAGAAGAGTTTCTCCACAACCGAACGCGCGACTAGCACCATCGTCCGAGAAGACAATGACACGTAGTCGTCTACAACAGCCAGGTACAAAGCCTTTGCGGCCCTTCCACGGTCTTGAGGGGTCCTTTCGTGTCATTCCCTTTGAGTAACTGCACCAGTTCGGAAGCCTTTCGTTCGATGCAACTTGGGTGTTAGGTAAAGTACGTCTGAGGTGCATGTCTCATTGTAGGATTCCGTCAGCACTAGGTCACCAGAGAGCGGGCGAGTGGAAGCGTGAGTCCAGAATTGGATGTATTTAAGAGAAGAACAAAAGAAAGTCTCTTTGAAGAAAAGCAGAAACATACCCAAGAATTATAAATAGATAGCAGGCACAAAGCAGCCACTACTCCGATTCTTTGAGCTTTGGATAGAGGCCTGTACAGTCAGATACGTAGATCCAAAGCCTGCATAGGTTGAACCAAAGTATCTGCGTCTGCCTTTGGGAGACTGCCTGTACACCGCGTGCAATTATTTATGGCACTGAGCGTGCCATCACTCGACGGAACCGAAATTGACCATCATGATTATCGTGTTGGCTTAGGCCTAGAGTCGCCTCGAGATAGTACGAATCGCCGATCTATAGTTGCAGGAAGAGTTGAACAAGCAGTATATCGGAGGTATACTACACAGCGGGTTGGAAGAGGGCTAAAAAGGTCTACGTATGATACCCTATGTAAGTGGCCCGCGCAATCTGACTAGGCCCTCACTCATCAAAATTACATCCCCCATTGTCGGTCTCTCATATACATGGTCTATGATCAGCGACGGTTTCTGCTCTGCCCACTAGTAGCGGGGCTTAAAGGTCCAGAAGCTCCGCGCCTCATCTCTTCCTCATCCAACCCCGCCTCTGCCAAGATCTTCTCCACCTCTTCTAGGATTGGCTTGTACGCAGCTGCCGACAGGTCTTAGCGCAGTCTATATAACGGGATTGAAGGGGGAGAGTACGAACCATAACGCTCTTCCGCGAGCGCGAACCCATCACGGCGGAGCTGCTTTCCACGATTGTCGCTGCTGCTGTGCGCTTTCCGTGACCAGTGTTCTCCTATACACACCACAAATCAGCGGGCCAAACAGCGCATGGTGGTTGACAGAATATCTTACTCGAGCGTGAGTAGAACATCGCGAGCGTCTCGCCTGGCAGCGGCGTGCTAATCACATCCTCCGCTGGGCGCGTGGTGTCCTTCGCCACTCCCATGAAGGCAGTTGCCCTGAGCCTCAGCTCATCCTGAGGGGATCTTTCTTAATGAGGCGGCAGGCCAGAAAGAAGCAGATTCAGCCTCCTTGCCTTGTTATCCTGTGCCTGTCCTTTGTCAGATTTCTTCACCACCTCCTCAGGATCAACCATAGAGTCCTCCAGAGCCTCCCCGCCGTCGCCATCCTCCTCTCTATCAGCGGTTTCTTTATCGTCGTCTTCGTCGTCGTCGTCATCATCTTCGTTGTCTTCGTCGTCGCCGTCGTCATCATCACTACTACTACTCTCATCTGCCTCCGCAATAACCACCCCGCTCTCCTTCAGACACACATAGCAGTCCATCTTGTCCAGGTGCAGCGAGTAGAAATCGTCCAGCGTGTACTCGCGCGAACCCTTCTCGTAGATCCCGCCATATCTACGCAACTCATAGGGTCAGCGAGGCAGGGTCGGAGTATGCAGAGACAAGCACTCACAAGTAGAGAGTGTTCCGGAGCACAGCAAGCATAGTGTTATACCGTGGCAGCGGAACAGTAAGACTCGGACTGTCTAGGTCAATCTCTGGTTCAGGCTTCACGTTGGGCTGAGATTTACTTTTGCCAACGGCTGGGATCGCTGGCTCGTCCTGAGCACACGTAATTAGTTATGAAGACAAAAATGAAACTGGAAGGGACCAGGAAAATGCACCTCATCATCGTACCCCTCCTGGTCGTCCGCACTGTCACCCTCATTCTGGTTGTACGTGGGCACAGCAGCCGCTTTCCTTTTTCTTGGTCCTCTGTCATTCCTTTTCGGTTTCTTAAGCGCCATCGAAACCCAGCGGCCTTTGCCTTGGATCTGATACCCATATCTGTTATATTGACCAGATCAACTTCATGTCACGATCCATGGACGCCGTGGGGTCGACGCACAAGTCATTCCAGAACACGCTTTCCAGTGTCTCCTCATGTCGATCCTCATCTGTCACGCCCCCAAACATAATTCCAGTGTTTTTGGCAGGCCAGAGCGTCATGGTGCAGCCTGAACGGATGGAGGGCGCGTATGAGGGCCGCTTGCGGCGCTCCCACCTTATGCAAAGCGCCTCAGCGGAAGCCTTCTGAATCTTTGACGTTGATGACAATGTGCTGGAGGAGGGTGTGGCGATGATCATACTGCAGGCCGGGAGCATTTGAGCATGAGAAAGACCTTGATGGATACAAAAAGAGGACCAGGAACTCACTTCAAGAACCAAGTGTCCTCAAGCATGACTCCGACGGGGCGCTTGCCTTTCGCGTACTCTTTGCAGTATCCACCTGCGATTCCTCTGAAATCAGCAAACGAGTGGGAACGAAGGTGAATTGTCATTGCGCACCGTGTAGAAGGATTCCATCTGGGCTCGAGAGAAATGAAAATCCACTGCGTGGCCTACAAGTTGAAAAGGCAACACTCAAATCCAAGTAGTTTCATAATTACGATTAAAAATCAACGTACGATGGCCATGGGTCCGTTTCGCGAAGCTCGATCTGTCGCCATTTATACTCCTGTGTATCGAACACCCACAAATCGCTCAAATAACGCGCTAGTGACCCCTTGGTCAAAGTTGTAAGGCAAAAGATGCGGGAATGGCATACCGGTGATTCCCGGGTCGTAGAATCCTCCAAACAGCACGATGTAGTGCTTGAAAACGGCCATCCTGTAATAGAGTGTTGGTCAAATGAAGAGGCCTCGGGTAGGTATAGACTTACCTGTGCCCAGAACGCGCACTTGGGCGTATTTTGGTGTCGATACGGTCCCAGGAGTGCGTTGCGATGTCGAATACCCAGAAGTCACGGTAGTGATGGAAAGTGTTCTGGTAAAGGGACGAGAACTCGCCACCTGACGTCGCAGCTCAGGACACCTTCGAGCTTCCATATTCACGAAGAGAACGCACCAAAGAGGTATATCTTACCGCCGCCTGCGGGTGTTGCAACAACTGCATGTGCAGAACGGGGGCCTGGGCAAGTCGTCGAGACGAACTTACACCATTCATCCTAAATGCGACTCGTCAGCGATGAGAACAGAACTCGGTACTTTCGAATGAGTACCTTCTCGGGGGAATACCGAAAGACATCGTTATAGAAGTACTATACCGCCACACGATGATGGTCAAATCCTGTTCGACAAGGGGAGATTGTGAATGAACATACCGCCTTTCCATCGTCGCTGAAGAACTCTCCTCCGATGGACCACAGGTGGTTCCCATTCGGACATGCTGTCAATGTCGCATTCGCGCGTCTGCTAGGCGGTCCTTCAACTAACTCTTCAGTCACGGTGTGCGCTTCTTCCCATTCTCTCCTCATCTACTATCCACAGACACTTTGATCAGCACACTAATTTATGATTCAGAATGGAGATACCTTTTCAAGTATCCCTTCAAGATCATCGTCGTCGTCCTCATCTTTGCCATTTTCCTTTCCTTTGCTCTTCTTGTTATTTTTCTGTTCTTTGCGATCCACCTTTTGGGCAGCCTTTGCCTTCTTGGCGGCTTTTGCAGAGGATTTGGTCCCGGCCTTCTTCTTTGCCATAAGATGGGTCAAATAACAGGGATCAGCGCTGAATATCGAATATTCAACTTTGAACGGGAGAGCGTCTGGAGCGTAGTGGAATTAGCCGACTACGTTACGTATAATAAATAAATAAATAATACCGCACGTTGCTCAAGTGTATCCCGAACGTGGACCTCGTTGTGACGGTCCGGATCAGAGTTTGGCGTCAGAACGAGCCGAAGGCGCGAGGAACGAGGTGGCAAGGTTCGAGGTGGCCGTTACTGGCGTTGATTCGAGGAAGACGTACAAACAAACAATGCACCCATAAGTAAGAGTCCGTCGAATAAGTATAATGACCGTGGTTAGTAAATAATAGACCATTGCATTGGTAACGAGAATTGAGACAAGTCGAGAATAGAAAGATAGACTGTGTTATAAGTAGAGTGACCATGGTCCGAGGACCTGACCTTCACATCATCCCCCTTTTGAGGGTAGGCTCGTACTCAGATCTCAATCTCTGACTTACGGCGGGTAGCAATGCAAGTCAAGCAGAGGCAGGAGCAATGCGGGGAGCGAGGGATGAGGGAGTGGCAAGTGATTCAGGTGAGGGCACGGGACCTATGAGAGGGGCAGAGGACGAGGACATTAGCAGTGATGGTGTGTGAAGAATTGTCAGGAGATAAATGGAATAACTGATTGATGACAAATGTGTGAGGGTGCGGAGCACGTGGTGTTTTCAACTGATAGGATATGAATGACCTCGATGTCTCCATTGTAGATGCGTTCCCAGATATAGTGATGGCAAATATTGAAGTGTTTCACATGTGAATGTCCTTTGGTAGACTGTGTGAGTGATATAGCAGAGGTGTTGTCCATGCAAATAGTAGCAGGGAGATCTTGCACATATCCAATTTCCACCAAGAAGTTGTGCATCCATAGGGCTTGTTGTGATGTGCATGTCATAGACATATATTTGGCCTCTGTAGTAGAAAGTGCCACTGTTGGCTGACATTTTGAGCTCCAGGAAACGGGTCCACCAGCCATCATAAATATGTATCAACCAGTGGATCAACAAGTGTTGTAGTCTCCTCCAAAATCTGTGTCAACAATGCCAATGGGTTTAACACCTTCCCTTCTACATGAGTATGTAATGCAGTAATTGAGTGTTCCTTTGATGTATCTGAGGATGTGTACCATTGCCTTCCAGTGGGGAGGACCAGGGTTTGACTGAAACCTTGTGGGAAGTCCAATAGCATGAGGGTTATCTGGTTGTGTAGACACCTGCACCCACATCAGAGAACCAAGAAGAGCACGACAAGGTTTGTCTGTCATAAAGAGGCAATCACCATCTGTGCATGGGCATTGAGATTTGTCAAGGCAAATACCAGCTGGTAATAGAGTGGGATGAGGGCTGCATTTAGCAAATCTGAAGCACTCCAGAATGCATTCTAGATATGCACATTAAGAGAGAGAAATTGACCCAGTATGCTGGTCCCAGTTGATACGCATACCCAGCCAGTATCTGACCTCCCCCAAATCCTTCAACTCAAAAGTCTCTCCCAGTTCCTTCTTTGCTTTCTCTGCTCCCTCCTGAGTAGTAGAGATTCCAAAGATATTATTGCCAAATGTGGAAGTAATAGTTGCCTCACTTCCCTCAAGTCTAAGTCTGACACAACTGTCTGTGTGCAAAGCTAAGTATCCCAAATGCCTGTAGAGAGCCTCCAATATGGCTGCTCAGTTGTGAGCCCCCTGCATCATGCTGTACAGGATTTTGAGGAGCAGACAGACCTTTCCCCCTGCATCTATAAGCCTGGGTGGAATGTGCATGTAGACAACATACTCATTAGGGCTGTTCAGGTATGTGGAGACAAAGCCAGCCTGCCAGATGTGAAGGCCCATAGCAGCCGCAATGGCAGCACAGATGTGAATAGATTTGAGGCAAACAACAGCAGCATAGGTTTCCCTATAGTCTTTGCCAGGGACTTGGGAGAAGCCCTTTGCCACAAGACAGGCCTTCTATCAAACAATATTTCCATCAGCATCATATTTGTGGGCATATACCCACCTGCAGCCAATGATTTTCTTCCCAGGTGGTACAGAGGATTTGGGCACCAGCTGGAAGATGTTGTGCTTCTGAAGGATATCCAGCTTGGCCTCCATAGCAGGCACCCAGAGATCAGGATGGCCCATGGCTTTGTAGTAGTGATGTGGCAGGTATTTATCAGGAAAAACATCCATATCGAGAGATGCCAGAAAAGCATGCATGTTTGCATGTTCCCCTGTAGGCTTGTCATGCACCCATTTGGCTCCTTCAGCCAGAGCAATTTCCTCACAAGCCTGAGTTTCTTTTGCTTCAATGGCTGCCCAAGCAGCCTTATTTTGACATGGCTCACAAACACTGAGCAATAGGGCAGTGGTCAATGTTGTCCACAAGTGCAATAGTAGGAGGTGGAAGAGCAAGTACATGGAGAGGAGCATCCATGGCACAGCAATGAGGCGTGACTGGCTGGGCAGTAGACAAAATTAAGCCTGGCACATTGTTGGCCACTGGGCATGAGTTGTCATCTGCAATCGCCAATTGTTCATCCTCACACTATGAGGTGCAGTGTCCAGTTTCCTTATCAAATATGATATCACAATTAGTTATGATCAATCAGGTACCTCAATCAAACAGCTTGTACCCAGAAGTTGCTGCTGCCTCAGCCCACAGGGTTGGAGGGAGTCCACTATCAGCTAACATGCACCTCACCATGTCAAAGATGGTCTAAATGGATCTTTCTGCCAGGCTATTTTGTAGATGCACATATGGCATGCTAACTTTGATGACTATGCCGTGAGTGTTGCAGTAGTCATACCACTTCTGATTAACCCATTCTCACCCAGCATCAACTTGTACAACATGCAGCTTGCAGCCTGTTTGGCATTCAGAGTAGGCGTGGTAATGGGTAAACATGGTAAGCAATGTGTCTGCATCCTTCTGACCAGAGAAATAACTGGCCATCCTGCTCAGGCTACTGTTGATGCCCAGCATTATCTATGATGCTCTTTTGAGGGATAGAGTTCTTGAGGGGCCCCAGAAATTGATGTGGATGTGGTAATTGGCCTTTGTCTCTGGTATCACCATACCATTATATGGCCTTGCTGCATGTTTGCTATATATGTAATCTTTGCAGAGCCTCTTTGCCTCAATGCTGCCCTGGACATTGATTCCATCTACCAGGCCCTTTTGCACCATGTTGCAAATCAACTCGACTCTGGCATAGCCAAAGCAATGGTGCCAAACCTCAAGGCTAACTGGCAATGCTTGCAATCACACAATGAGTGCACTTGTGGCATCTGATTTGGAGTGTTGCATGATGGTAAGTTGGTACATGCTATTTGCACCCTCTTCTATTATGAAAACATTCCCAGCAGGGTCTGTGAATGTTACCTTGCCAGCTGAGAATATAACAGTGAACCCAGCTTTATCAAATTTTATGATGGAAAATAAGGTTGGCTGACAATTCTGGCATGTGGAGGGCTAATTTGAAAACAAGGTTTGATGTATGTCCATTAACCACCATGGTAAGTTTAACCATCCCATGACTAACAATACGGAAAGTACTTCCTCAATTTTTGGCCTGTCTGACTAATGGTTCTGGCAACTCCTTGTAGTCACTAAACATGTGGTGCTCTACAAAACAATGATCCAAAGTGCCAGAATCTGCATACATCTGGAACTCTCCAGTGGGAGCACTGATACCCTCATGGTGATGGCAAGTGCATAAGTTACAGTAGGCAGTTGAGTATCTGCAACAGGTGCAGCAGGTGTGGTATTTGTGGCATTTGTAGTATTTGCAATAGCTGCAGTAGTAGTGGGTGAATCAGTACATCCCTGATTGTGGAAGTTAGAAGGGAATTTACCCTCTTTTCCTTCTTCCTTCCAGTAGCAATTATCAATTGTGTGACTACAATACCTATAATTAGAATTGACACACACAAGGTCCATCTTCTTGAATGCATTGTTGTTGTTGGAAGTACAAGCCTGAAGGACAGTAGTACCAGCAGGGCACCATGCATGAATACAATCCCAGTGAAGGTTGAGTTGGGTGATAATGTCTGCTAATGTCTTTGACTTGTACAGCGTTGATTCAATTGTATCCCAGGACTCAGGCATCAAAGACAGGAGGATAACCTTGAAGGCTTTGTTATTAATTTTTGCCCCCTTTTTGACAGCCATCTTCCATTTAGTCCACAAGTCTGCAATATGCACATTGAAGTCTGTGCACTTTGGTGAATGGCGTGTTGCAAAGAATCTTCTCTGCATCAGCTGCAGCAAATGTGGACTAGTTGTTGTACATGTCAGTAAGCGACTTCCACACATCAGAAGCATTGTCATCCATCTTAACCCCTAAACCAATAGGGTTCTTTGTATTGTATGTGATGAGTGCAAGCACCCATGCATTGTGTAAGTCCCATTCTTCAGGGGACAGTGTAGTAGATATCCAGGGTGTGTCAGCAGACATAGTTGTTGTCCCAGATGCTTGCTCCAATATGTTAGGGCACACTTTGTCCTGCTAAGGATTTACTAGGATACCCAAAC
>JABCKV010000336.1:0-15567 GCA_018282005.1 Asterophora parasitica | reverse complement strand
AGACAAAAATTTAAAAAAAAAAGTGCGTGAATGTGCAGCACAACCCACAAAAAAAAAAAAAAAAAAAACCCCCCCCCCCCCCCCCCCCCCCCCCCCCACCCTCCCGCGCGCGCGCGGCTCATGGCATTAGAGCTTCGAGCCCATTGGAAGTCCCGGTGGGCAATTGAGCCCAGGATTAGCCTGAAACATCCTGGGTGCGCGCGGTGTGTTCCCGGTGAATGGGCGGGGCGGAAGAGCGTGGGGTGTATGGTTGATGTTGTGGTTGATGTACTTTTGGGTGTTGTTGTAGACAGTGTTGTAGGGGTTATAAGGGGTGTGGTATGAAGAGCTGAGCCTGTCTGCGCCCTCGATGTTGGATATCAGGAGGCGGTGGGCCATGAACTAGGGATGGGAAATATGGCTTAGTTACGCCGTGACGCGCAATAGACGATACAAACCTTTTTGCTGACGCCCACGAGCTGGCCGAGCATGGTCTCGTCCGTAAGATTTAGACGAAGGATGGTCGCGTAGGCCTCCTTGAACACCTCCAAGAAGGCATCGACCTTCTGCACAGATTTCGAGATGTCTTTCTCTACATTCCGATCCGTGAGTCAACATAGTTGGCACGAAAAAAAGCAGTAGGCGTACCGGGGTTGATGAGACATCGTACAGATAGCGATTCCGACTTCTCTTCCTTGGGAAGGAGCTTGCCCTCGGCCGTGGAAACGTACGAGGTTGCGTATGGGAAGCCAAACCCGTAGTAGAACATGAAGTCCGTCATGAGGAAGCCAAGGGACTCGCTCTCGAAGGGCTTATCGATATATTCTTGGGGCCGCTTACTTGGGTTGACCTTTAAGTGCACTGTTCAGCATCCGCGTTGATAGAAACAGTGCAATCTTACCTTCAGGAAATGAATACACAAACACGCGAGCGCATAACTACCCATACCGCCCTTCGACGCGTCATTCAGTTTCCTGTGGCGGAGGAAACCTTTCATCACGAGGATTAGCGGGCGAAGCGCAGGCATTTGTGCAAGGTATCCCTTCATCAATTCAACACCCTCCGTCCCCGCCGGGTTATTCATACCAATATCGATGCTGATGGAGCCTAGACGGCATAAGGAACAAACCAATGTGGCAGGGATGTACAGTACGCACCATACTCCTCCCGCGTAGTGACCATGATAATGGGAACATGGGCACGGTGATTCACAAAGACGTTCGTCGCGAGCCCCGACGACTTGAACTTGCTTGAGAGCTTGAAGAGCGCCTGCTTCACGTCAGGATTGTGGGGCAGAGTTATCGCAACGTCAATGTCACTATATGCCTTAATGAACGGATTGCGGAAAGTGATATGGACAGAGCACGAACCTTGTGGGGAGGCCAAGCCCCGTCGCAGAACTCCCGAACACATGCACCTCGGCGTTCGAAAATCGCCCATGTATTACCCGTCGAACCCCTGCCATCACTATTTCGCGCGCCTTCCTCTCTTTCGGCGTCTGTTCCATGTACGCGAGGTACGCCATGATCTCGTGGTGCACCCTGCGCGAGTCGTACTAAGCCATGAGACGCGTCCCGCAACGAACGAAGTAGACATACCGATTCTCAACTCCAGTGTATGTTTTATCCTTGGGAAGTAGTTTCAGCCACGGCGTCTCCGCTGACTTCTCATTGCTCGAGCTGGCTGTCGTGCTCTCCTCGATATCCTCAGTGCGTTTGGAAGAACTTTTGTGGTGGGATTTCGATTTTGATTTCGATCCACTCGAAGAGCTCCCGCCTTTGCTGGAACTACGATCAGAGTATGGCTGACTTTTATCTGACTTTCTGCGCGCTTCGCGGTCGGTGCTCGAGCTCGAAGGGTCCTTCATGGTGCCACCAACACAGGCGTCCTGCCGCGACGGTCCAGAGATGCAGTAAATGCAGCGCAAGAAGGAAAAATCTAGGAAGATGGGCGTGAAGGATAAAGAGAAGAGCTGAGCAAAGAGACAAGTTCGTGACATGAATTGAATTAAAAATAGCACGCGCATCACGTGTACTATACTATAAAATCAGAGCTCGCGAGGTCCCTCCTCGTCTTTCCCCGTCTCAGCCTAGGTCAACCACATCAGGAGGGGTTTACATCTTGCTACAAATCTTTCGCAATGCAGCCTGATATCGCGGCACTTCACCGACCGGCAGGTATGTTTGTAGTAAATGGACTCAGGGGCCTTTAACACTATTCATGACGTCGTCTAGTGAAAGTTGGTGGGCGCCGTTTGTCGTTGAGCTCCAGACCCAAGCATCGTCCCTCGCCGTGCGTATAGCTGGGTTTAATGCATACTACAGCCGAAAGGCTCATATTCACCGACATCAGCGAGCCCGCCCCTGTCGAGCACAACGAGCCTGTAGAATCAGACTACCCGCGCCCCGTGCAACATAGACACGAGCAGGGACAGGCGCCGCCTCCACCATACCATGAGGAAGAGAGGCCACCGAAGAAGGAGAAGAAGCATACCAGCCATGAGAACGAGAAGCACATGCGGGATCGCAAGATTGACTCGACGAGGCCCAGCAAGGACATCATGAATGGAAACAAGGGATTTGGTGCGGCGGGCAGAATTGCGCAGCCTGCGGAGAAGTTTGGGCTTTGAACGTTGGACCAAAGGCAAGGAAATATTGCCGAATATTGGGGCTGTAGCAGTACGACAAGATCCGTAATTGTATTCATCAAGGTTGTTCAAAATGTATTCTCTCACCCACGACTAACTTGAAGCTTTGGTCTTCGCATGTTCGCATTACGGACAACAAAATATCATTTATTGAAAGTAACACGGTTCTATCGAGAGAACGAAGGACATGTTAGTGCCAAAGAGTCGGATCCTCCGCGTTGAGTAACGAACGGCGCCCGATAGCGACATGGCATGGTACCCGCTGTTGTTTGATCGACACCAGCGGGGGGGATGGATCTCGCAAACATTTCTACGCCCAGTCCTTCATTCGCTTTTCAGCGGGTCCAGCGGGTTCTAACAGAATGCGTCCCAAAACAACGGAAGAGAGACAGACACAGCAAAAGAAGAGGCGCACGGAACAAACTCAGGACTCACGAACGCGAACGGTGAGATCTCAGAAGGCGGGTCATGTATACATGGGTGGGCATGGTAGAGCATACATATGGTGGTGGTGTGATATGGAGGCGAAACGCTTACTCGAGGGAAGCCTCGAGCTGCTTGGCCTTGCTACCCCGGATCTTCTTTGCTGGTGAAGGTTTGGGCTCCTTTTGTGCGGCGATGAGGGCAGAGACACGAGCGAGGGCAGCCTGGAGTCAAAACAAAGTGTGTCAGCATCAGATCCGACTTCGAGCGAGGGAAGTAATAAAAAGATGAAAGATGAACTGGGATGTAAGCGCCAAAGAGTCGGATCCTGCCGCGGAGAGAATCGAACGGGGCCCGATAGCGACATGGCGCAGTGCCCACTGGAGTTTGATCGGCTCCAGCGGGTTGGGTCTATATTGCAAACGTTATCCACACCCATCCTTTCATACGCCGAAGCTGTCAGGTAGGTTCTACTATAGAGTGCGTCCAGATCCAAAAGGCAGGAGAAAATCCAGAGGGGCCGAGAAACATTCGAAAGACCAACAACAAGACTCACGGCGCGGAGGTCAGGCCTGTATCCGCGGCGGGCGGGCTGGGAGGCAACACCGAGAGCGCGGCGGGGTCCTGACCGCGGGCGGATCGTGGACTTGATGGAGGCCGAGCGGACGGCGTGGGGCGAGGCTGTCGTCTTGCGGGTCGTGATCTGAACGCCAGCAGGGGTCTCAGAGACGTCGATCGTCTGTTACACGCAAAGCAAACAGTCAGCATCTCGTTCCTTCTCCAGATCCAAACTAAGCACCTTCGAGTTGGCGAGGCCGGAGTATTTGAAGGAGTGGAGGTTGCGGAGGTTACCCTAAAGGCGATCCGAGAAAGATGAGCATATGGCGGGGAATAATAGGACTTCAGCGTACGCACGGCCTCCTTGGAGAAGACGGGTCCCTCGACAACGCGCTTCACGATGAAAGAGTTGTTTTTCTGCGATTTTTTCGCTGAAAATTAGCCTTTCATGCTGCAGCAGAGATCGGGAAGTTCAACGAACGCGGAGAAGGAGCCACTGGAGATCTGAAGACATGATGAACGATTTTGAGGATGCCTGCGTAATATTTCGCTATATTCGACCAAGACCGCGGTGGCTGAAATGGTACTATACAGCTGGCTCTAGCCTAACAAGCGCAAACAGTATTCCTTCGGCACTCGGAATCGCTGCCAGTGTTTTCTGTCGTTCTCAGTTCTGTACCAGCTATCATTCTGGTGGCTCCGTTAGGCTGTTCAACTGCTTAGCGCTGTACTGGATAATATCTGTTTCGTTGGAAGATTTACGTGACCGTAATCTTTGATATCTTTTCTTGCTAAAACTCCCTGTCTAATAGTGTTGTGCTGCCTTGTGCAATTCTAATTGGGATCGTTTCCACAGAGCCTTAAAGTTGAAGTTGAAATGCGCACTGGGGCTTGGTAAGAAAATGTTTTGCTTAGGGACCTCTGCTGTTGGATTCGTTGTCTTTCCGAGACGTTGACAAAGATGTGGCGCAACGTCAGCTTCTGGAATATTCATGGCTGCCACCAAGTCTTGTCTCCATCCGTGGTGCATAATGGATCAGCAGTCTAGATGTGTTCGCAATCGGCTGGTCGTGGACACGAGCGCAAACCACGACTTTCAGGCATTCCTTCGGACATAAGTTACACGCTGCGGACATATATCCTTTATGTACCAGCGAAAGTATGTGATATGAATTAACATGGGGCCAATGTGCTCCTACTTCCTACATATATTCGTTCATAAGGAGGTTCTAAGTTTCGAGTTATAAACCATCCTAGAGCCTGTACGATAGCAAAACGTACCAAGTGAATTGAGAACAGCTTAGAACGCGTCGAGTACCGACTACTAGTACTTCTCCGAAGCGGCCCTTCTCCAGAAATTACCTTCATATAGATCTCTTCTCCAAATCAAGCTTTCGACAGACCATCCATGTCCACGCAGAGAAGCTGACAAAGCCGGACCACAAGCACCGTTGTGAGACATACTCCTTGCCTCTCGCCCTCATGACTCTTGTGCAGCGCTAGTTTTCTTGCCCAAGCCATGTCGATTCCGGGATTTTCCCTTCAGATGGGCCTTATGCTACGAAGAGACAACCCCCTCTGAGCCCTCTCTTCTCAGTTATTTCAATTTGATTTTTGTTAATCAAATTTTCCTGTCTGCCAATGCCAGGCATATCCACGTGGATGACTCAGCATAAATGATGGAGACCATACGGTTCGAAGATGCCAGACCGTTTAGCCAGACTTGTTTCCACTCTTGTTCACTTCCCTTCCTTTCTTTCTTCTTCATCCCCCCTCGACACGTTCAAGAATGCGCCTTACAACGGCCATCTTACCTCTCACCCTCCTTGCTCTTACGCCGGTCCTTGTCTTTGCCCAGGACGGCGGTATTGACGGCGCGACGACCAGCGCAGCAGCAGCGGGATACTCGTGCGACCCCAGCAAGTGCAAGTTGCCCAACTGCAACTGTGCTAGCACAAGCCCACCCGGTGGCATAAAACCAGTGAGAAAGTTTCGTCGCATTTCTAGGCTTTTTTGACGAACCTGTGTGCGTGCTCTTCAGTCTGATACACCCCAGTTCATCGTCTTCACTGCCGACGATGCTGTCCAGTCGTACACTCTCGATGCTGTCAACCAGTTCCTCGCACACCGCAAGAATCCCAACGGCTGTGCACCAAAGATGACCTACTTCACATCGTTAAACTATACCAATTACACCCTCGTCACTGGTCTGTTTTTGTCTTTGAAAGAGCTTCAGTCATTACTGACCCCTTCACAGATTGGTATGTTGCGGGCAACGAAATTGCAGACCACACGTAAGCGCTTCTACATCGTCCGGCGACACTTGCTGAATTTATTGATATAGCATGACCCACGTCGGCACACCGTCCGCGGACGAGATCAACGGCAATCTCATCGCGCTCAATTCCCTCGCCGGTATCCCGCTATCGTCGATCACAGGTTTCCGCGCTCCTTACCTTGCATACAACTCCGATACGCTCAAGAACCTCTATGCCGCCCAGTTCACATACGACTCCAGCGCCGCTGCGTCCATCCCCGTCACGGACCCCAACACAGATGCGTACTGGCCCTACACCCTCGACAATGGCATGGCGAACAACTGCTTGACGATCCCCGGCACCTGCAAGGGCGAGCCCAAACTCCCTGGTTTCTGGGAGATCCCGATGTACGCCTTCTTCGACAACCGCGGCGTTGCTGGCCCGCATCTGATGGACCCGTGGCTGGATGCTGCGAATGGCGGAACCAAGGTCAACGACTCGGCCACGCTCGAGTACATGAAGAACACGTTCACGGCTCATTACAACAACAACCGTCAACCCATTGGACTGTATACCCACCCCATCCACGTATCGGTATGTGCTTCTTCTGAAGTTAATGGGCACGTGGATCCAACTTCTTGTAGACTACCTACCCTGGTGTGGACGTCTCGAAGTCGACAATCGCCATGATCAATGCCTTTTTGGACTGGGCCCAAGAGCAGCAGAACGGTTTGTCTGCGTTTCTTTTTTCTTTTTGCAATACTTGACATCTCTCCCACAGTCTGGATCGTCTCTAACGAGCAGCTCCTTGCCTGGGTTCGCAACCCCGTCCCGCTCTCGCAGCTCAACAACTTCGGCCCGCTCAAGTGCGCCACGCCCCAAGTTGACCCGTCCCTCAACATCTGCAACGGTATTCCCCAGAACGAGGCGGGTATCCTCTCGCACTGCGCCTTCCCCGAATTCCCCTTCTACACCTGCGTGCGTCTCACTCCGTGACAAAGTGATTATTATCTGACCGTAAAACTCGTGGTGATAGTACGGATGCCCTACAGTTCAACCCTCGCCCAACAACCCGAATCCGCCACAACAGATTCCCGAGGGCACGCAAGCTCGCTTCCGCCGTACGCTATTTGGTTCTATGTGACCTTGAGCTCTGCTGACACCTGAGTCACACCTCCATGTATCTAGTTCCCTCCAACTGCTCGACGCCCTTCTGGGACCCCATAGCAGGAAAGTGCATCTGCACGTCAAGCACATGTGCCTTCGCCGACGACTCGCGGCCCATCGGGGTATGTCACTTCCTCTTCAACCACATCTTCCACGTGCACTCTTTGTGCCAAGTGGCTTTGCTTATCACTGCTGTTTCTTCACATAGCCCAACGGCGCGAACCTGACCGGTGGAGGCCTTGGCGGCTCCTTCGAGAACGCCACGACGTCCCAGTCGCCTTACATTCCCTTCAACGGCGATCTTCCCTCCCTGCCGAAGGGTGTCTGGCCCTCCGTACTCCTGGCGTGCGTCGGCGCCCTCCTCGGATCGCTCAGCCTCGTTGCCCGCCTATGATTTTCCCGCATGAACCTCAATCATACCTACGAACGGACCCACTTCTTCGTAGACAAAAGGCGCGCCTCATGAGAACTAGGACTTGGACTAGGACTAGGACTCAAACAATCGGAACTCTACCTATCACATAAGTTAATGCAGATCAGGACTCTTGCGGGAGACTACCAAATACCCGCACCCTCACACACACACTGGATTCCTATGCTTTGTTTTGGTGGAAGCATGATTGCACTCTTCCACTATGTCCCCCTCACACCCCGCCCCTACACCGCTCGTTTAGTGTACCCTTGCAGGACGAACTCTGTTATGTTATGGCTCTTAATATCCTTGCAATATACGTAGGTGGAACGGAGTGTATGACTGTGGAATATGGAAGTTCCAGTGGCTTCCGGATCAGTAGGTAGGCCAGGCTGAAGCTACTCGAAGACTGAAGTGAATCCAACAAGAAAACCATGAATACGAATGGATTGTAGCCAAGAAGAGATGTTCAACGATTTCGACGGTACTGACAAGAAACCACCGATCACAGCTGGAACAGCCTACGCGCGCATCTGGTGAACGAGACGATGTTAGTCAATGCTCAATTCACGGACCCCATTCATAATCAGTTCAGAGTATTATCGACTGTATTGCGACGAGCGGAGCGAACTCGCTTCATCAATGCAAAGTCGCGAGCTTTTTGGTCCATCCTGACAGCTTTCAGAACTCGAATCAAGTCGCCAACCTCCCCCCAGAGGTCACCGTTGCGGGAAGATTGGATGGTCTTGATGTTCGGGAATATTCTGTCGATATGGCGAGCAACAGACAGTGCGCTCTCGACGGGAGATTCCTGAGTATCGAGCGTTTTTACTCTGCTAAACGAAACGGGTGCGTCCTCCACTGTGGTCGGCGGAAGCTGTCGAGCGTCGAATGGGAGGGATATGCCCTGAAGTTTAGGGCAGTGAATGGCGAAGGACTGCAACGCGGCGATGGTCGCGGTCGGTGTACCGATAGAGCCGGCAAATCGTATAGAAGAAAGTTCAGGCCATGAGCTGGCGACTTTCTGGAATTCGCTATCGGTGAAAAATAGCCACGGGAAGTCGAGGTGAATGCTTTCGAGTTCGTGCAGCTCGAGGAGAGGTTCGAAGAGGTTAAATTGGCCTGGGGCCGTCATGTCAACTCTGCGTCCTCCATAATAATGATATCCTACAGTGAGATGCTTCAGGTGTGGGAATCGGACAGGCAGGTCCTGGAGGGCCTTTATCCACAAGGAGGGATCAGGGGTGACATCAGGAAGACGTGGGCCATCGAGACTGAAAGGTCTGATAGCTGTGCGGATTTCAAGACGTTCGAGGGGGTGGTCTTTGAAAATGCTCAAGAGAGGAGCAATTTGCTGCGGTGATACGGAGACGTCGAGGTCGGTCAGAGCCGGGAGTGCTCGAGGGGCAGACACCTGTGGAGATAGCGAGTTTGTAACAGCCGCCGATTCCTCAAAAGTGATTGCCAGCGACTTGAGGTGCTCCAGGACAGACAAAGAGTGAAAGAAACGGATATCGCGCATTCCGTTGCTTAAAAGTGACAGGCGCCGCAGTTCCGCCATACGTGGTATTGTTGATAGGCATGCACCGGCCAAGTTGGCTTGGACCTGTAAGTCAAGGAGTTTTGGTGCTTCTTCGACCAAAGCGTCAATGCACGCCAAAACCGTCGGGAATAGTTCGGCAGAATCGTCTGCAATCATACAGACCGTGCTCAAGCTTGGGGATAGTATCGATATAAGTCCAGAGCCACGCGGCATTGCGTTAATCGTCTGAAGGCCTGGAAACAGCGGTAAATGTTTGTTGACTTGCGACAGCCGCACGTAGACGGATGGATGGATGATGCCTTCGTCCGTGAAGACGAGGTATCGGACTCGCTTTGCGTATAAAGTAAATCTTTCCCAGTCACTTGGTGCTACTGGACCGGTAAGGACCTGAGAAAATTCGATTTATGAGTATCGAAGAAGTAGACGGATCGATAAAAATGTCTCAACGAAAGTGCCTCGGGATATCACAAATCCGGGAAGAATTGAAAAAAGATGCAACACATCCTCCAGCCTCCACCAGAGTGCGTCCAATGCAGGAGCGCTGAACAACTTACAACACAACGCTGCTTGAAAGAGTGGGGCGCGATTCTCCAAAGGAGCAACCGACCAAAGTTCCGGGGGTGGAAATCTGAGATGTGCAAAGATCTCGTGGAGAATGTCTGTGTTGCATAGAGCCGCATGGGGAGTCATGGCACAAGTCCTTGTAGTAGCAGCAGCTGGGAGGTGCGATTGGAATTTGATTGACATGCCATCACGGATCAGAGCAACCAAACACCTACATCCAACTGCAGGTCTCCTCCGTCACTCGCTCGCTATGTATGTATGTTCGTTGCTTACCTACATACTCAGAAAAGGACGGAACGTGTCGCAGGCATCGATCCAAGAACAGCAGGCTTGTATCTCGGAATGCAAGGCTTCAGGCCTCACTGGAAACTCTATCCAAGAATGACGATGAATCAATCAAGATTCGCCGAAACCATCGATATGATTACGGGTTTTCTCTATTTGCCTGGTGGATTCAGGCTGATGCAAGGGGTAGCAGGCCATCACAGAGGTGGGTGCTTGCACGCGTTCCGAAGGATCAGCTTCAGTCCTTTCTTCCCCTTTTGGACAAAGGTTTGTCGCGACCCAAGCTCGACGCGAGTCGATACAAGGTCACTCCCATTGAGAACAAGTTCATCCGATGCATGTCATGAGAGGTGTACGGCCGATGTTGGTAGTCATTGGCGACTGTACGTGACGGGACAAACTGAATCGGAGTCGCATAAATATGAACGACACGATCTTGCATCGCTACCGTACGTCCCTCGCCCATTCTTGTCCTTCAAATGGCTGCAAATACTATCCCTCTCATTGAGATTGTACGACACATACCGCTTACTTCGGCAGAAAATGCCATCACCCATTTTCTTGCCATTCAAATGCTTGCAAGGACGCCGAGCCTCCCTGTCAAGATTGTACGTTACATTTCGTTTTCTGAGTCGCGAAGAGTCATTTGATGATTTTTTTTGCCTCACTCAGCCAGAGATTTATCACCCTTACTTCAAAGTTTCGCACCTCATCCCGGACTTTATACACCTTGCTCTATGGGGTCCTTCTCCGATACATCGTCTTCCAGTGGAACTCATGACGGAGATATTTCTCTTCTCCCTGCGCGACTCCGCTGGCGACCCGGGCCTAAGAAATATCCGCGCTACCAGAAAATTCCGGGACCGACTTTCTCTCTCTCCTGGTGCATCGTCAGACCCAATGATTTTGGCCCAGGTTTGCAGACGCTGGCGGTTCATTGCACTATCAATGCCCATGCTCTGGACCCAAATGCGGATCAAATCCTATTCGCGCAGCCATCATGTTCCGCTCGTCCAGACATGGCTACAACGATCTGCAAATCTTCCCCTCGATATCTCCCTCCTTGAGTTGAATCGCTCGGAGGCGACTCTATCAATCACAGTGGGCATCCTGTCCCTTCTTATCGGTCAAGCCCATCGTTGGAAATCAATCGACTTCTCCTTCTCGGACGGTGTACCTTGGGTTCTGTTGAACACCCTTAAATCCAGCTCCTTGTGCATCCTTGAATCCGCTGAAATCATGAGCTGCGATGACGATTCATTTGCCTTCGTCGAAAAATATCTGCCGTCATTGGAGATAGCCTGGGGTGTTATTCATGGTGCCCCTTCGCTCCGCAAAGGAAAATGGGAACTTCATTACCTATACCACCGGTTCCGAGATGTTCCATGGAATCAACTCACCTCCATCGACCTTTCTGTTTCAATTAACAGTCTCTTCGATCTCCTCCCCTACTGTCAAAATCTTGTGGATCTTCGATTCTGTGATCCTAGGCAAGGCTGTCGAGACCCCTACTACCTTCCACACGAACTCAAATCCTATGCTCCACCCGCTTCGGATTACCACATCACCCTTCATCACCTCCGCAGTCTTTCCATGGATATGAGCCAAAGCCCAGCCGATCCCATTCTCCAGCGACTCACTTTGCCATCGTTGACTTCGTTCCGAATCATCCAACATCGCAAC
The DNA here is from genome assembly GCA_018282005.1 of Asterophora parasitica. Lineage (NCBI taxonomy): Eukaryota > Fungi > Basidiomycota > Agaricomycetes > Agaricales > Lyophyllaceae > Asterophora > Asterophora parasitica. The sequence goes on along the minus strand of JABCKV010000336.1, from coordinate 4,048 downwards.
CCTGATACTCAGTCGTTGTACGAAGACCTTTGGTCAAGGTCCAGTTGTCAGCTGGAGCGATTTTCATTCAAAGATTACTCGACGAAAGCCGAAGCTTCCCTTCTACGAACACTCGCCTCCCCGGCTTTAAAATCCCTTGTCGATTTGAGCGTCAACTCTACGCTTTGCCCAATGACCGGATTGGTTCCCTTTCTCACAAATAGAGATGGTCACATTGTACTTCCTATGCTCCAAAAGCTTGACATAGCCAACTGCGAAGCCCCTCCTGGTGCGTATATTGAAATGGTTCGTTCCCGCCGGTTGAAAAGGGAGAATTCATGTGTACTTCGGGATGTAAAAATACCGATTTATGGGCAAGATCATGTCGAGAGGGATGGTTTTAAAGAGTTGTCGGATGAGGGTATGTTGGTGCAATTTAGATAAATGGAATCATCGCTTTGCTCCAGTACTGATCTCAGTACTAGTGGAGAATTCAGAATACAGCCTACAGTCCGGCATTGCTCTCCAACGCCAACACCGCCACACGAAAGCAGGTCATAATGATTATAAAGGATACCAGAAATAGCAGTCCTTCACGAGTTGTCTTTGAGGTTTCTCACGTGAATATGCCTATGCAGCGCGCCAGGTTGACAGCGCTCCTGAACCCATATGAAATCTACCCCCTCCATCATGCCTTGCAAGTCGACCTTGGTAAATTGCGCCCAGAGTAGGCTTTCCTTGATCGCTTCAAGGGCATTTTTGTATGAAAGATTGAAGTCGACTTCATGAAGGGAGGGGAACTTGAATGGTTGGAGCAGTGGGGCAATATCTTGGGAGGATGCGAGGGTGAGCGATCGCAAGTGCGATCGTTCTATACTTTTGACTTCTGCCAAAGATAGTTCTGTGCCGAACACCGATTCAATGCCGCTTGCGTCCGAGCTATCAACCTTCCTTTCCACGATTGTCTGCAATGTGAAGGTTGTGACCTTCTTGCAGTGCAGAAGCAGATAGAAGCAGTCGTTGATGGTGATTTCACAAGTGATGTCGAGAGTCGTGAGGGATTTCAGGAGAGCAGGGGTAAATGGCATCCATGAGTCGGTGAGCTGTTGACGATGACCGCTCCAGGTGAGCGTCTTCAGATTCTCGAGATGGGGAAGTGGGTCGGGTGCGGAAAACAAAACAGTGGGCAGCCAGGAATAATCCATCGCCTCGTTCGGGAGGCTAAGCGTCAGATTATCCCACTGAGCGTACGGGATGTCTTCGCTGAGCATCCTCAGGTATTGTCCCAGGATCTTGAACCCCTCAACAGCCGACCAATCCCCAGTACCCAATTGTCCGACAATGTGGAACATGGGTTTCGGTGCTGGGAGCACAAGACTGCGATAATCCTGAGCGAGATCTGACTCTGCGACCTCTATAAGGTTCTGAGCGAGCAATATCAATAGATGCTCAAGAGGCCTGCTGGTCACCGATTGCTCCCTCCCTAGTTTGATGACCATGCAGTTGGGTATGGTGGATAGAGTGACTTTGGGGGGCTTCCAGAGCCACGGAGAGATGAAGCGATCGTAGATGACGAAGAGTGGGTAGTAGAGGACAGCTCCAATTAACATGCCACAGAGGTAGGATGCCACCTTGTTCAAGATGTCCTGGAGATATCCAGGTTCAGGTGCTGGTCGTGTCATCTACAAGAGGGTGACGGTCAGTATCAATATGACAGTGGAACGATAGGTGGTGAAGCACTTTTTAACGTTGAAGCAGCAGTCACGGTGGTGAGGTTTGTGGAAGATTTCGAGTTGTGTAAGTTGCCGTTGGAGTGGTTTGCAGATGCTCGTGGGGTTCCGAGGCTTATATGGTGGCGTCCGGAAGCAAGTAACGTACAATAGGACAATAAGAATGAGAGGAACATTGGTGCCACGAACAATAACGACTTCAAGAAGACAAAGACTTAGATCAATTCGGCTCTGCTCAGTCGTCGAGAAGACAAAACACATTCGCAGGCATACACGCGAAGCGAACTTTGCCAACGAGAGGATCGTCGGCCCATACAATAATTGATTGAAATCCTTGGTTCAAGTCAGAGGAAGACTGTCGCAGTTTCAAGTCCAACTTTTGAAACTCACTTCAATCCCCACGGCAGGCCCACAGATATCGACGCGCGAAGATTATTGGCGTGAAGAGGTCGAAGCTGTGGCCCGTATCATGGACAATGAAAGACAGTTGTGTAAGATCAGGAACGGACTCAAAGATGTGTTCGGATCATCGGAGCGGATGCGGAATTCGGCATTATCCTCCAGACTTTTCGGTTTTTCGAATCTCAGTTGAACTTGTACATACTAATTGGCGCTGGTATTGGCCTTAGACTCGGCCGGTTCCTCAGCCGCACGACATATTCACGAAAAGCCATGGGTTATATTCCCCAACAATCTCTCGAAAATCTCAAGAAATACTCCTATAGAGGCGTAGACAAGTGAGTGCGCGAGCCATCGTCCATGTTGTGTCGTTGGTTTTCTGACTGCAAACAGATCTATAGTTTCGCGATATGTCTTAAACCCTTTCTGGACCTGGTTTGTTACGCTATGGCCGCTATCTGTGGCTCCAAATGCTGTACGTTTTTCCTGCACAGAACGTCGAACGATGCTGATGACATGTGGGCTAGATCACACTCACCGGCCTGACGATTGTCTTTATTAACTTCTTCACTATGCTCTATTACGACCCTCTCTATCTTACGGAAAAAGGCGGCGCGACAGGACCTCCTAATTGGATATATTTTACGTGGGGATTGGGACTCTTTGCGTACCAGAGCCTCGATGCCATCGACGGGTGCGTGCACTGGTCAGGTGCTGTTCTGAGCTGTCGTTGACAATGGACTTGAAGGAAGCAAGCACGGCGAACAGGGATGGCAGGACCACTGGGAGAGATGTTCGATCATGGTACGTACCTGTACGCTGGCCGTCGATCTCTCTGTCTCTGACGTTCAGAAACAGGCTGTGATGCCATGAACACCACTGTACGCGCGATCGCTACTTTCGCCACGCTGAACTAACGTTTGATTAGCTGGAAGCCATCCTCGCATCGCAGGCGCTCAACCTTGGTCGCTCTTGGTGGACTGTCGCGTCACAGATCGCCACTCTTGCTAATTTCTATCTCACTACCTGGGAAGAATACCATACCGGCCAACTATACCTCGGCGTGTTCTCTGGCCCCGTCGAAGGTATCCTCATGATCATCGCCATCTATATTGTTACTGGATTCTACGGTATGAACTGGCAGCGTGTTCTTCGACTTGTGATTGATGTGCTTTCAAGGACCGTCATTCTGGGACCAAAAGATCTTCACATTTACCCGACTTGAACATATACCCTTCTTCCAAAGACTACCCAACTTACCCCTCAATGAATCCTTCATGGTTTTCGGCGCCTTTGGAATGGCGTTCAACATCATCTCTAGGTACGGCAGCCGTCCCTCATACATCTTAGCAATTCTCATGATCTCTCCAGCTACTCTAATGTCCGACGCGCCATGAAGGCCGCTGGAAAGTCACGCATTCGCCCCTTAAGTCTGCTCCTGCCCTTCGTGGTGGCAGCCAGCATCCAGATCGCGTGGCTCTCCCAGCCGGAGGTGAACCACTCCGCCATCATCAACTCGCCCAATTTTGTACCCTTCCTGTGTGCTTGGGGCCTGCAGTTCGCGCACCAAGTCGGCCGTATGATTCTCGCGCATGTCACGAGCACGCCGTTCCCCACCTGGGACTGGGTGTGGATTTGGAGCATTATTGGTGCTGTTGATGCAAATCTTCCTCACATTCTTGACCGGTGCGAGGGCCTCTCTTTCTCTCTCGCATGCATTATACTCACTGCCTTTCTACGCCTGTCTAGGGCGCCTATAATTCAATCAACGACGCGGAACGCGACGATATTCGTGTGGCTCACGCTGATAATCTCGTTCGTCGTCTACGCCCGGTTCTGCATTCTCGTCATCAATGACATCACGAACTACCTCGGTATTGCGTGCTTCACCGTGCGCAAGAAGGATCAGGACGGCGTGTGGCGGCACAAGGACTTCAAGG
>JABCKV010000335.1:0-15575 GCA_018282005.1 Asterophora parasitica | reverse complement strand
AGATCAAAAAACCGCTGCGTGGACACAACATTCCGACACTCGTTCCTGATCTTTGGACTCGGGAACAACTCCACGCGTCGTTAATCCTCTCCCTTTGAACGTGCATCCCAGAAGTCTCGATCACCGCATGCATATATGGCAGGGCCTAGTCACTGCAGAACTTCGCAGAGGGCAATTGTTCGAAAGAGGTGACTGCTGTGGAACCTAGAGAAGATGTTTTCAAGCTCAAAGGTACTAGGCGAGGTTCTCCGGTGCTCAAATATCAGCCGTTTTGCTCATATGCTACTGCCAGCCATCGCCCCGTCCACCTATCATAGCTAGGCAACCTTGACCGCTGGTGTTACCTGCACGGCGTCGGTTCACACCTCCTGACACTAGCTCCTCCCCGCCCTTCTCGTCAATCTCAAGCATCGACACCCCCTCGCATTCGTCAAGTGTCTTTGCCACCACGTCGCACTGTTTGCATCTTCCGCGATCGTCTGTTATCGTTTCCGAACCTGTAGGGTCCGCATTGTGCTCTGATCGCTCCTTTCATCTGTACTTAGTCTATTTTCCCTTGCACAAAGGTACGCGGCTTTCTTGATGTTCGCGTCCGCCGTCTTACCTCGTCTCCACACAGAGGAACACACGGATATGCGCCACCCATCACAGGTAATATCGACGTCCGACCACCGTATCTGTGCCAGCGATCTCTTCGGACTCCGGGCCCATACACGCGTGGCGACTGCTCAGCATTCAACACACAAGTATAAGTATAAGACGCCACGAACCGTCATCTGGGTCGGTCGCCTCAGGGAGAGGTGGGAAGGGGAAAAGATATACATGACATATTACAAAGGAAGGGTGGGGCGGCGCGGGAAGCGCGTATTCTCCAGGTTTGAGACACCCTGGAGCGGGATCGTCAGGGTTGAGATGCAAGTACTACCCCGTTGCATCCAAAAGATCCCATCTAATTCTAATGTCAGGATTGAACATTGAAGAACGAATGAGTGTAAGGACAGAACACACGCACCTTGCCCGAGCACGAGTAGCTCGCGTTCATCGAGTCCCGCCGCAGCGCAAGCCTATGTCCACATCCACCCGGTCTCGAATATGCCCCTCGGTATAAAAAAGTCTGTACTAGTCGTTAGATACAAGGATTAGAAAGAATAAGATCGTAAGAAGTACCCTAATGACGCATACACCCGCTAGACATGCAGTATAACGTGGGCGAGCCTGTGGTGCATGGCACGAGGACTGAGTATACGCACACTGTGGCAGCCACTGTCGTCCATACCAGACACCCATCCACCGCCCCGGCCTGCATGACGATTCGATCAGTACTCCGTTGTAGCAGTTGACAGGATGCCTGAAAGCGTGCGTGATGTCAGCATATACCTGATGAAGGGAGGAAAGAAACACACCTTGATTCAAGAGCTTGTCCTCTCTCTTGCAGAAACGAATCCAGCAAAAGTGCTTCTGGTCGATGCTGGATGCACGCTTGTTGCCATTGATCAGGAGCTTGCTGCCGAGGTCGGAGACAGGTACACACAGAGAAGGTTGTCGACAAGTTCCGCGTCGCAGTTGCGCCCATCAAACGCAAGGCTTCTGGCTAGAATATTCTCCCAATTCATTCCTACTGCTTCCGTGGACAGTGAATTCTACGATACCAATCGATCTCCCTGGTTTCTTGAGCAGGTGTGCGCTCTCTGGAGACAGGTGTCTTGCAGTGATTCCAGCGACACCATGGATGAGGCTTCGATTCGAGTGTTTGAAATCCTTCAAGTTCCGCCGATGCCAACACTTGGCCAACACCCGTCTCGAGCTCCTCGTCTCCCAGCGCGGATTCAACTTTGACTCTTCGATACTTCATCATGTCAAACGCATTCAACTCAATGTGTGCATCGTCCAGCTCCATGACTTATGGCGGACTGCCAGGTTTGTCAAGCTTGAAGGCTTGCACCTTTCCATCCGTGAAAGTTCCGCCGCCCAAATTGATTTCCTCTATGCCTTTTTGGAGTAGAATGAGCACACGCCTTTCCCTCTTGCCCCGCCTGCCCTCCGGTATGGCCTCCTTGACCAGGCCACCACCAAAAGGACCACCGGGAGCTCCCAGGACTGACACATCAACTCATGGACCGTGCCGATATCAGCGTCCTGCTGCCCCGTCAAATCGGCCCGCGATGCCTGCACAACTAGGCTACCACTGACAAGCGCACTATGTTCCTCCACCCCCGGGTACTCGAAGCATCTCACTCACTGTCCAACCTCCAGCATTACAGGCTCTCGTCAAGGCGGCAATTCAGGAGGTCATCGGTGATGCCCTCTTCATTGACACGTATCCACCAGCCACCAGTATCCACCATCGATACATACCATCACGAAATTCTTGTCCGCCTTGCACACGACCTCCAGTTTCATGCTCCAGCTGATCGACTTGTTATTGACCGTACCCTCGAGCACATCTCGCGCATGATAAGCCCTTTATTACACAATATTTTTGTCACAATTCTCATAAATTCTAGCTCTCATCCAGGCTGTCCAATTTCCAGTGCGGAGCCGAGAAGATTGCTCTGCCCAAGGTAGAAACCTCGTACAATCTCTCAGGCTGCGGAACAGCTGTTGAGCGCCGCAACAAGGCCAAGGGGCTGGAGGACTCCGGCGACTACTTCTATCCTCGAAACCAAGTATGCTACTCATCATACCGAGTATTTTATACTCATTTCATTTTATCTTAGGCTGGTCTCATCCTTCGTACCCAGCCATTTTGGCACCAGATCATCGTCTCCACCATCAACGAATACATCTTCTCTGGCACGCGTGGACCCATCGCAGCAAAACAGGCCGATTGCTTCAATTCAAGCATCACAACTGGCTCGGAGTCTTGGGAGCTCGAGGCCCCACTGCTGTATGTTGACAATACCTGATCTCTCCACGATGAATGTCACTCATAAACACTACTCTTAGGTCTGGGCCTTGATCAATGACTGGAACATGGGCTATTTGAAGAAATCCGAGTTCAATGCTGATGAGTTTGAGGATGTCTATCGTGGCCACGAGCTTTTCCTCAAGACCCTTTGTGACGGGCATCCTGCCAAGTACCACCGTCTCATGGCCGATCTCTACAAGCAAGTCTCGTGAGTACAACCTCAAATTGTCCTCCAGTGTCATCTACTGTTCACTACTGCTTCAGCAACTCGAACTTGGGACATTCAGCCACGGTTGTGGCCAACAACTCCTTGGCCATTCTCGACATTGATGGGATGGATGAGTAGATGGCTCGTAACATTCTTTACTACATGATTCTTGTGCCCCTCCATCGGGCGCAGTATACCCAAGTGCTCTTGCTTCTCCATATTGACTCCATTGCCTCCTGCTGCCCACCCTCCTTGCATTATTGTCATTATCGATGTCCTGAATTCTGATTTACCAATACCCTAATCTCATCTACTTCTACAGTACATATTCACTATTTCTATATTATATTCACGGACACGTACGCTCACCAGTAGCCAATTCAATTTCCTTGATTTCATTCCCATTCAGCCTGATGCAAGACGTCTATATGTGTGATCAGCTGCAGTTTATATGACTGGAACTTGCAAAAATCTGATCAAAGGCCTACTAATAGTCTGCCAATTAGGTCCATCAGAGAGAATATTAGAATTGGAAACGATGAGGACTTTTCATTAGGTTCAGGAGGTATATCGTCTAACATAAGCGCAGTTCTGTCCATTACCGTAATTCTGACGCATTTTAGGATTATTCTCAGAAAAAGTCGTTGATTCTGTCAACTTTCACATGATGCGATTTCCTGATGTCGTTGGACTAATCCTGGAAAACATTTGGACTTGAGGAGTGAATAACCCCCCGCTCGCGTCGAACGAGCACTTTGTTGCTGAATGAAGCTGCGCGCTGTGAGGCACATGGGGACAGCCGATGTACCACATCGGTGCTACTCAAGGTCACGTATCATTGGCTTTGACCATTGAGCAGAAATAACAAGTATGTAATGGATGGTCTTGTCTTGAGAGTCGAGACGCGAGTCCGGAACGAGAGCTCGAGCTCAGTGACGCGAGCATACAGCAAAGTCTCCGTAGGGTCCAAGGATTATGCAGTCAAGAGGGTATACTTACATAGACCCAGGGAAAAAAAACACATTTCAGACATCGAAGGGGCCTGCACCCCAGTCGAACGGCAATACGGCGTAGAAAGCAATGAGGCTGCCAGAGCACATTTTCCGATCCGAATGGACGTCTGGTCCTTAATATGCTGGGTCAAGTTACCAGCAAGCCTGCAGTGAACGATCATGAGCAGCGAGAGGAAGAATCAGAACAAAAATTCTTTGGACCCCATTTGGACCACGTGGAATTCCCCACTCCCGGATCGAACGGGTTGTGCTGCAACAGCAGTCGCAGGGGGTTCGGCACGCCAGATGAGTGTACCTCACCGTGCGTTGCTTGCATGGTAGACTCGGGGGATCAAGTCGAACCAGCATTGGACCAGTATTCATTCAAACGTGACTGGAAAGATTCGGTTGAAGAAGTCTGAAGAACCAAACAAGAAGACGTTTGCATCCATATGGATAGTTCCCGTACCCCGGGTCGAACGGGGGTGGACGGGGTGAGTTGTGACAGGGCAGTGATCGCTCGATACTAGTACGCCAGACGCCAGAAGAGTGTACCGTACGTTGCTTGTAGTTGGTAGTATGTAGACTGAGTCGTTTGGGATCATCACGTCGGATTGATCAAAAACAGCTCCAGAGGCCCATGTAGTTTGGCTCATTGGACACTGGCACTGGGATCGGATCGAGGCTGATTGTAGGTGTAGCTGAGAAAGGACTGGCAGTGACAAAAGAAAACGGACTGTAATGGATGAAAAAAGAGCTCCTACTTCGTATGGCTCAGCGCGCCGGGTCGGACGGGCGTCGAGCGGGAAGAGTTACTAACAGTGGCATGACTGAGCGGTGTTTGGTGGGATAGCATTGCACAGTGCATACACGTAGGCTATTCAAGGGTGCTTGGTACACGACGTGCAGAGATTCGTCGGGAGGTGGTGGATCATCACAGAAAGCTTGCTATACATCAGTTACAAAGAAGACAACTGCGCGACGTTCAATGATCCAGCTGGCCACAGACAAGTGAGTGCTAACAAGCCTAGTCACCGATCATCGTCTGAATTCGAATCATCGCTGAACGGCTCGTCCCTAAGCCACATTTTCCAGATTCTCCGCCTGCAGCGCCAGCCCAACCTCTCGTATCGGCTCTGGAAGATCCTCGAGATCCTTATACCAGCCCTACACATACTCAGAAAAGTAATACAGATGGAGGCACGCGAGATACGTCCTGAGTTGCTGCCAGAGCCAGGTCGAGTACTCAGATCGCTCTGGTGCATTCATCGTCGAGAGGAGCGCGTCGTACATGGTAGGAAGCGACGGGAAGCGCACGATGCTGAGAGACGGCGGGGTCGGTGGGGGTAGGGAGACGAGGGATGCAGTCGGTGAGAAGGATGTGGCCGAGGGTACCAGTGTTGCGATAGCCCAAGGGATCTTCTATGACCGAAGCGAAGCGAGTGTGGGTGAGGCGCACAGACAGGAGTGATCCATTAGGGAATTGGGCGAGGCCAGGGGGGAATGCGGTAGTCGGCGCCGGGGTTGTCCGGGGCGTAGTCGGGGAGAGCGCCGGTGAGGGTGGTGGATGCGGAGTGGAGGTGGGGTTGGTGGAGGGTCTGGAAGGTGTAGGTGCGCACGCCGTGGATCCATGCGAGAGAGGAGGAACGCGTGGGAAGGGATCGTGACAACTCTTTCTTCCTGCGCTTTTGCTCGTCATGCACTCAGGACTACCACTCAACTCCTACAGTAAGCCTCCTTTTTCCTTGTCTTTCCTGACGTGGCTGACCTTACTTACCTATGACTAAAAACGTCGAATCGCACGAAATATGCGCCATAGGCAGGAGGTGTGTCTGTGTCAGTGCTCTCCGATTTTCGTCACCGTGAGCTGATTTCTCTTCCATACTGGCCGTACGCCGGCCCAGCTTTTAGCTTCCGAACACTGTACCGCGTTCTTCAAGGATGATGGATGGCCTGCGGGTCATCTGTTCTCTCTCGCAACCTCAATTCGCGCGCTCTTCGACTGGTACAACAGGCAACTCTACTTCTTCTCGCGGACAGACCCCCTGATTTCCTTCGCGGACACCCGGATGACCAACTCACAATTCCGATTCGACGCTCCACCACTTGATGCGCTCGCTGTGGTTCGTACATATATCAAATCTCAGCGACGATGGGCTAGGTGGACGCGGAGCGAGTATGAGAGTTCGATTATAAACGTCGGGGGGCGAAACTCAGGGGGTGCACGCTGGTGAGAGAGACTACTTTTTCTCCTTCTCCGCCTTATTATTTGGCTGGTGGGTGGTCTCTCCTTCAGTTGCCATTGATTACCCCCATCCTCGTTTACACGCTATCCTTCTTCGCGTGGTATCCATTGCGCGACTACATACCCCCACAACCATCCAACTCGCCCGCGAGGTCCTTGATCGAGTCCTTCGAACGAAAAATACACCTTTTCTCCTTGACTTGTCTCTGATCAGCGCTCTCCTTAGTCTGCTTTCATCATCATGCTGTCTGCTCTCTCTCTTCTCCTCGTTGTCCACCACCAGCCAAGGTCTCAACCCAAGCTCTCATTCAAGTTCTGGTATTTCCTGGCACAGTGGCTCCTCCTCCTCCTCCTCCATCTTCTTCGTCTACACACAGAACTCTCACGTACAGGCCTTACAACGCTCGCCTTCGTCTACATGTCGCTCTTCAGGCCTCATCCCGCACACCGTATTTTCTTCGATAAGACCACACCAGTCTGAGTCTTGCGGACGGACCCCTGATTTAGGCCCTGTTCAGACCTCCGACGAGGATGGCTACCTCACTTCTCGATGCCCTGCACGCATCACTCGGAGCTCTACGGTGAACCTGATACGCTAGCTTCACTGGTGTCGTGTACCAAATCTCAGCGATGGCTAGAAGGAGACCTGGCACAGGGGCATATACATGAGAGCAGGATACTTACTACAGCCGACCTCGTCATGCAGGTGAGAGAGGGTCTCCGTATTCTCCTTTGGCGGATGGCAGTCGTTGAGGACTCTTGATCTGCGCTCCTTCTGCTTCAGTCGTTGCACCATTCATTCTCTTCATTCTCTTCACACGTTGAATGTAGCCTCCGTACCGTTCTCGTAGTCACGCACACTTCTCGCTTCGTTCGATTTGCCTCCGAAAGTCCTTCGAAATAAACCCTTTCGCCTTGAAACTATTCTGATCACCACCCGTTCGTTCCCCGCGCGTACTCCTGATCATGAGTCCAACATCGAATCCACCTCCATCTTCGCTTTCCAAACACCATAAGGCGCTTGGGCTATGGCCTGTGGGCCATGTGGTCCCTCTCGCAACCTCAATTCGCGGGCTCTTCAACCCGGACGACAGGAAACTCTACTTCTTCTCGCGGAGACCCCTGATTTAGGCCTCTTGAGACCTCCTAGAAATCAGGATGACCGATTCCAGTGTTCGTCACTCGGAGGCATACGATCCACTTGACGCGATCGCTTCACTGCGTGTACTGATACGCTCAACACAGAGGGCGTGACGGACAATGGGAGGACCCTTGGGGAGCGACAACATGGAGGTTGCACGCAGGTGGGACTCGCATCCGTCTTTGTGCTATCCTTTGGCTGATGGCTAATCTAAGTACTCTCCTTCAGTCATTTTACGCCATTCATCACCTCATAGCTCTTCCCTTGTTACACCTTCTCGCTACATAGACTTTGTACCCTCCGCATGAGCTTGGACACTTTTCTCTTCGTTCGATCTGCGCGCGACGTACTCGAGCGCTTCGAAAATAAATCAAACGTTTATGATCACCTACCATCGCGCAAGTGCTCCTCCAACATCGAAGGAATACATATCCCCCCGACGATAACCGTCCCTTACAGCGCACACCCCATATTTCCGAGGCACATCTATTCAACGAGGCCTCCACCAATCAGACGTAATGACGTGTTAGGTCTGCAGGGTCCACGAGGTATTAAAGGACGCATCCACTCTGGCGTATCCTTCGTTTCAAAAAAATCCGCGGCGGAAGGCCGAAACGTCTACGTCTGGTCCACAAAGGATCGCAGTCTCATACGAACAAGTGAGTGTCAATGATCCAAGTTTTTTGCCCCATCTGCGCGAATTTAACCCCATTTTCGTCACACAGGTTGGAAGGTCTCTGAACAACAACCTATGACAATCTCCCAGATGTATCGCTATCTGAGACTGGCATGGAAGGACTCTGTTGCCTGCGACCAACCCCGGCCCTACTATAAGATCGAGGGAATATGCCGCGCCGATATCAGGCGATGCAGGCCTGTCCTGCAGTATAATGTCGTTCCATCCGGACCCGTCCTCCCTGATGACTCCGCGGAGCTCGTAAAACCCGGGGAGCATTTTGCGTTTTGCGATCCAAGTGAGTGTTTGATATTCCGTATTTCACGCCGTATCAGTGTGATCGTGTTTCGTGGCACCGACCGTCCCGTTGGCAGAGGGAGACATAATTGACGACAGCTTCTTCACCTTTACGTACCTCTGGCTTGGAAACTATACCGAGAACCTCGATAACATGGAAGGCCATAATCCAGCTATCACTGCTCTGGTACGCCGTTATCCCTTGAGCTTCAAGCGGGATATTTGACTGCATACTAATAGATGAACTCTGCAGACTGAGATGACCGCCGAGATTAAGAGCGCAGTGCTCAATCGGGATAACATGCGATGCAGTGTCACCGGCGTCCCTCTCCACGAGGACGACGCAAGAGTTGTCTGGATTGTGCACCCTGCACTGCGCTTTCTGGTCAGTATGAGATCCATTAGTCCTATTCCTCCGCCCACACACGGCTGCTGATTCCTGCCATACCTAGCTCGGCGCTCACCATGTGGAACAAGGCAAGATCTGGCAAGCGTTCAGGACAAATAAAATTAACGACGAGTCCCTGTACAAGGACCTCATGGTTTCCGAAAACTGTCTCACTATGCACCGCGATTTCGTTCAAGCGTTCCAGGAGAACAAGATCTCCTTCGACGTGGATGTTTGTCTTCTTTTTCAAGTCCTTCGAGTTGCTCACCAATCCGTTGATTTCGCAGGATGGATACAAAACCATTCATTTCAATCTCCCACCCAACCTGGACGTATCGCGCATTCAGTCGTCCCTCCATTTCCTGGACGCTGGCTCTCGAGTGAACAAGGAGTACCTTCGATCACACTTTTCTAGGTGCCTTCTTCAGGCCATGACGGGCGGCGATGTCAAGGACGACATAAAGCTCCCAGACATTTCAGAATTTCTGCTTGATCACCAGATTCGCAGTGTCCGCGCTATCAAGCCGTCCAACCATATCTGGCGGGATACGGATATTGGCCGCCTCGTTTTCACCTGGCTCAAGGGCCGCGAACCTGATGAGAGTGATGACGATAATGATGAGGGAAGTGATAGCGATGGATCCGACTCTGATGATTCCAACGAGGATTATTGTGATTCTGATGATTCGAGCTCCGAATCGGACTACTACCGATATGAACAACTTGTGTGCGATGGATATTGATATTACATTGTATGTCGTCTAATACTTAGTATTAGGTCAGAGAGACTATTTCTGATCTCCGTATTATCCTTTGGTTGATGCTCCTCTCCTTCAGTCATCGCATCATTGATTCCTTAACGGCGCTTCGCATGTTGAAGTTTTGTTGTGGCTTACTTTCGTGGGTTCGCTCGCATGATCGCATGTACACACCTTCCGCTTCGTTCAACTCGCGCGCGAAGTGGTCGGAACTTTTGTCCTGTTGCTTTTCTCTTGTCAATTACCGTTCCACACGAGCACTCAAAGTTCGACATTGAATCCATCCATCTCTCTGATATTACCGCCGCTCTAGTGGCGCTAATACCACTGTGCACGCTCCGCCTTTCCGAAGCACGTACATGTTGGAATATTGCAAGCCAGCTCACCCGATCAAATTGGACTTCCCCTTGACGTTGAGTAGCTACGCCACTATTCTCCTATTCATATATTTCATATCTCTTATCCACGAGACCTCACCGTTGACCACACATGGTCCTTTTTGTGTGCCTTTTCCCCCTATGTACCGCTTAGCCTTCTTTACTTTCCGGCGTAGCCGGTATCCCTTATTTATAGTTCGCTCTTTTCGTTCGAGCACCTCTATCATTCTTGATCCTTTTACTCATTCACCGTAGTATATTTATTATATTCTAGAACTGCTACGGTACATCCAACGAGGCCTCCTCGACGTAATGGTATTTCAGGGCTTCAAGCTGCAGGGTCCACGAGGTATTCAATGGACGCGCAATCCTCTATCGATCATCGCAACATGCCCATCTCTGAGCACTCTGGAGTCGCTTTCGTCTCAAAGCAATCCGCGGCGGAAGGTCGAAACGTTTACATCTGGTCCACATGGATCGCAGTCTCATACGAGCAAGTGCGTGTCCCGAGGTTTTGTGTCTTCTGTGCACGAATTGATCTCACTTTCTTCACAGGTTGGAAGGTTACCCCACAGCAATACAATCGACTTGTCTGCGGAGGTCATTGATAGCCATTGATACCATTGACCTCGATAACCATACATACATATTACTTAGTAGATTTCAATCATCATGTAAATTCGGGTATGGGGATACAATCAGCCGTCAAGGCTTTGAGAGCCGTACCATGTGAAGTAGTGGGTGTTGTCCTTGAACCATTGCATCTCATCCTCCGTCATATCTGGCACCCCACGTCCTGTTATCTGGATCCCAGCACGACGAAACCCGATTAGCATATCGTCCTCATCCACTGGATGTTCCGCCAGAAACATCTTCCTCCGCTGCACCATCCTCTTTAACGCCGCAATGGAGAATCCACGGCAATCCACGAGATCCAGACACGACATCTCCTGCGCGGTGAGCAGGGGCTTCGAGGTGCGCGGGTGCGGAGCGGAGTTGCCGAGCGCGTCGAGCAGCTCATCGTTGAACGCGGTGCAGTGATCAAAGTGGAGTTGTTCGCCCTTCCAGGACGAAAGGGCGCGAACAATCCCCTGTACATCGGACAGACCCTTGAAATATATAGAGAAGAAGGATCCAAGGGGAATTTTTGCCAATAAACCGCAGTTGGTTAAGTGGAGTGATGTGGGGCAGAGGGTATCAATGAACGTTTTCGTGGCTTTGGGGTCGACGTCAGTGAGGCGTAGTTGCTGCATCGAAGGGACGCTGGGTACGAGTATATCCGAGGGTTGTACGATGCAGTCGAACGAGGTGTTTTCGAACTCCACTGTGATTATGTTGTTCAACAGGGGGATGGCGTCGATGAGTATGGCATGCGGATCGAGTGCGGATGGCGCTAGAGATGGAGAATAGTTGGCAACGCGGAGAGTAGAGGACCGGATGTAATAGCTGATCCAGCGTGAGGCCCACCATCGTGCGTTTGCGACCAAATCAAGGAAGGTCCATCCGCTCAAGGTCAGCGTCTTGAGCGCAGGGAACGGAAATTCGTGTTGCTGTGTGGTGTGAGAGGCGAGTTCCAGGTCGCTCGGGAGGGATGCCTCCAAAGATAGTGTAGTGAGCATAGGTGCGGCGTGATATAGATCGGCGGAAAGGGAGGGGAGCGAAGAGGGATACGCGACGCTGAAAACCAGGGATTTGCATCGGTGGATGTGAGGTGCCACGAGGTCAATGATCTGCCTAAGAAGCACCTTCTCCTCATGCGGCGCCCCGACAAATGAGGTGGAGTGGCGCCTCGCCACGGTGATCTCGAGTGGGCTTGTGTCACGGGAAAATTCGATGGTGGAGCGGACAGAATCTGCGATTGAGAAATCCTTGTCGTCGTAGAAGATGACTATGCGCGTCCAACAGTGAGGAAGGCCGCTTATAGCGTCTCTCCAGTGCGCCGAAACGCGTTCCAGGGCATACGGGAACAGGGAAGGGCTACGAATGTCGACGCTCTCCCAAACTTCGGGCCCGAGGGCCGGAGAACGGACGATAGCGATTTCATCGTCGTCTCGGACAACAAATTTTGGAGCAGTAAATGGTGGAGGATCATTCGTGCGATTAAGCTGGTAAACGTAGTTGAAAATGTTTAGCAGAACTTCCAGAGGAAAATCCCTCGTAGGCATTTCCATGATGGTTTCGACTTTTCTGCAACTAAGTTGTGTCCCAGGAAGCAAGGTGAAAGCAGGAGCAGCTGAAAAATTGCCACCCACCACCCTCGCCTGCGGGTTCCACGTCCTGTACAGTCAAAACGATTCTTGAATGAGCAAAAATCAGAAATGATGGGGAGTCGCCAGTGTTTGGGTGATCCCCCTGCGCCAAATAAACATGATAAGATGCCATGAACTTGAAGTTCTTTCTCAACCAGGAGTTCCAAAGCACAGAAGTAATTGTGGACAACAATAGACAGTAAGTCTCAGGGTCGAGACACGAAGTGTTGAGACGACTGTATTGACCTGTAGAAAACAATAGACAGTAAGTCTACAGGTAATGATCAGTAAGGATAAACAAGTTATGAGGTCCTCACCTCAGGGTCTAGACACGAAGTGTTAAGACGACTGAGGGGAGGGTTTGCCAGTACTTAGACGAATATATAAAGAGGAAATTTTAAAGTTCAACATAAAGTATAGTCAACCGTCAAGCAGCGCCACGACGGTCAACGTCGTGGCATAATCGTATTACAATGGCGGAAATAGGAAGTGAACTAAAATGGAATGATCGGGATAACTCCAACAGTAATTTCTGCTCAAACGACAACGTGCGTGAATATAGATTGATGGCCAAGGAATATCTAGGACAGCACCGTTCATTGGACATGAATATTTGCTTGACGCCACATTTAGCCATATGTCATTCAACGCCTGCCATGCCTGAAGAACTCCAACTGATAGAGAAGGGACACAGCGCGATCTCTTCGGCCCCCTTTGAGTTTTGTTACCGCACTGAGCGTAAACTGTTACGCTAGCTTAGCATTTTTCTGTCGACTGACACATCGAAAAATCATGAAACCACCAAGCGACGCGACAATCCATGACGCCCGCTTAGCATTTCACTATCGAAACCGTTTGCGGGCGGTCCCCGGTTCAATTCCGGGTGTGTCCACTGTGGCATTGAAGCAATTCGAGTTTTGGTTGACAGACAAACGATCATGAGTTTTTGAACGACCGATGCGGCCCATCCTGCGGGAACCCTGCGACGCTGTACATCTTTGTTTTTCGCACTTCACATTAGATAGAACAATGCAGTATTACTATTGGAAATCAGATATATCCAAAACCACGCATGATACCAGCCGTACGGCCGCACAGCCAAAACTCGGTGCATCAACACCTTCCCCAAATGTTCTGAACTCAAACGCACCACTCTCGCAATTCACAACCACATCATCCCCCGCACTTCCTTCCTCACCTCCCCCATACCTACCACCACCAACACCGCCCGAAAGCGCCCAAAGAACCCTCACAGTATCACAGCATCACACCGTACGGGAGCCAATGAGCACTGCTAGGCTCAAGTGGTCTTCGTGCACTGAAGGGAGGACAGCGAGAGACTCGACGCCCGGTGCGCCCAACTACGACGAGGAGGAGGTACCCAAAGTCGAACTTGAGGAGAAGACACGCCGCGCGAAGCATGCTACAAGTTCCGCTTCTCCTTCTGTAAACATGGAAGGAGAGTGCGGATGCCTAGTGTCAAACACGCGCATGCGACTGCAAAAGCAACGACGGTGCAGAATGTGCGGGTACGCCGCAGAGATTAAATTCCTTGACATTGCCGTTTGATAGTCGTGTATTCAGTCAACTATGCGGCGTCGCGGTATCGGTGAGTAGGGGGACCGAACACCAGAGAAAGGATGCGGCGCGGTGGAGACGGGGAACCTGACCCGTCCGACGTGGAGTGGCGTCAAGTAGGATGGATTCCCTTCCGATCCGTATGCTGGTGCACCGCCACCCCGGGCTATCTAATCTGAAGATTGAAGATTCATATATTCCCGAACTGTGTTACGTAAGTAACTAAGGTAAGAAGATACCCCGCCGGGAATGAGTCTGTAGGTGATATGGGTAAGGAACATACGGTTGTAGTGTATATAAAGACGGTATTGTTAGACAATGTTGTTGTATGAAGTAAAGAGATTAAAAAAATGAAAGCGCAAGTTTGATGTGTGTGTAATGTATGTAATCTATCATATCTGTATTGGGACCTGAGTGGTCAAGCCTCACGTCTGCAGCAGGGATGGAGAGGAGTATGACCAAAGTCATTCGGAATACTATACGCATGATCTCTTCATCTTACTTATCTTATCTTGCCTCGCGTTAACCCTGAGTCTCTACTTATCGCTCGCGTCTGGCATGCACATGGTCAAGCTATTCCCGTCTGTATAAACTGCTAAGTTAGATCATAACCTAGACTCTGCGCTATTTCTAAATTCTTGGTCTAGGAACGGTGCTGTTCGCTCCAAGTTCTCACCTGCGGGGGCAGATATCAGACTACAGAGGCATGAGAGACAAGGATTCTGAGGGCCTTGTACAACCACCCAACCTTAGGCTAAGGGAGAGCCTTGCATATCATTGTCACTATCTCGACGCACAACTTCACGGGCCCTTGTCCTCTGCTCCGTGTGTTGCCCCTAGGAATTTCAAAAAGTCGTGGAACCGTGTAGGAGAAGTATCGCCATACTGCATATCACTGGTGTATATTTATTCTCGACAGTACGCTTTCGCTGGGCGGGGCAGCGTGGGGTCGTTTCCATGCACTACATCTCCCATCAGCCATATGGTTTTCAGATTCTGGAACTGGGGAGGGTCACGTCGGTTATCATGTGTGCTTCTTTATGGGTTTCGTATAAAAGTCAACGACCGATACCGAGGTCACCCATCTCATCCTTGAGACGTTACCACCATGAAATCCTTTGCATGGACGATCGTTCCGTCTCTCCTGGCCACTGGGTTTGCTCTTGGAGCATTTCCTCTCTCTAGCATCCAGAAGGTCTCCAACCTCCAGACAGTTCCGAACAAGTTCATTGTGGAAGTCGACACACTCACTGACATTCACGGCAAACGGTCGCTTTCTGTGAGTCTTTACATATGTATAATTCAAACATGGGAAGCTAATGATATCTTGGCAGCCTCATGAAGACCTATACGAGAACTTGAGGAAGCGCGCCGTCGGATTCGAGATCAACAAGGAGTTCAACGCGCAGAATATCTTCGTCGGTGCCGCATTGACGTTGAACGTAAGTTTAAATTTCTCTGAGGATAAAGCAGATGAAGCCGAGCTAATCAATTTTGTAGGACGAGAAGGTAATCTTATCGCCACAACTTCCACGCGCGCGTGCGTTCTAAACTTACCTTACCCAGGATGTCGCCGCCCTGCTCAGCACGCCGGGTGTAAAGGCTATACGTCCTGTTACTCAGTTCCAACGTCCCAAGTGCGTACCATTCTGTCCAGTAAAAATTTCCTAGTCTCATACAGACATACCTTCCGCAGCCCTGTCTTTACTCAAAGTGTTTACGGTCCCAAGGATCCCGTCGTGCCCGTCGACACCCAGT
>JABCKV010000334.1:0-15709 GCA_018282005.1 Asterophora parasitica | reverse complement strand
GAGGTCTCAGAGCCCTGTCCGCCACACATATAGAGAGCCATTTCGATTCAGCCTGGGAAAACCTATTATGATCGGGATTGGAGAAGAATTCTTGAAAGAAGAGACTCACAGTGGCTAAAGAATTCTACTATGCATCTTCCAATACTAGAGTGCCCGGGTGTTAACGTTGGAACTTGGACCCACAGGCGGTGGTGAAGTACTGTGGTTGTGGTCTAGAAACAAGTTGCCAATGTCGTCGACATCGTACAGTGGCCAGAGATTCTGCTCTAACGCTCATCGTACTATAGTACACGTAGCCCCCCGGGTGTTGGACCTTCACCAGTTGGTTGTGGACCGTGGTCAAGAAACAAGTCAGATTGCTCACGTGTTTCTGACGCGTCGCGTCACAACCTATACCCGATATGGACACGAAATTTGCCCGTGGCGCATTCAGCTCCTACGTAGGTAGGTACAAGTTTCCAAAAGAACTTGACGCCCGCCGGGACATGAAAATTTCACTCACACAAACAAAGGCTGTTCTACGTACGTACAAAGGTAATCGCTACTCAGTAACTTAACATCAAGAAGAATATCTCCTTGGCGTGTCACAGATAAATGAGAGAGTGGACATCAAGCCAGAGGACTGGGTGGTAAATGCATCTGAGTTGGTCTATGATAGATGTTTGAAGAAAAATGGCTGGTGCTTCATGGGTTCTTCGGACACACTGACATCAATGGGAACGGGTGGGCCAGTGTAGTGAAAGCGGCCATCTGAAATAGTTAAATATCAGCAAGGATGTAGTTGGATAGACCCGAGACGACATACTGATGATATACCACCCAGCACTGATACACGCAAAACCTACGAAAACGACACTGGCATAGTCTGTACGTAGTAAGAGAATGAGCCCGGAACTCTCCATTTGATCAAGGAAGGCTCACTCATAGAGATTTCATCGACAGGTATCACCGCCGGCATTGAAAATAATACAATCTCAAGGGAAACCCATATTAGTGCAACCGCATTGATAGCCCATCCCCAACGCCCAAGCGAAAACCGCGCGTGCGCCACTTGCTGCCTGTTCTTGCCATCGAACAGGAGGATTGCAATGGGCATAGCGTAGCTCGCGCCAAGACAGATAACGGCGACCCCAACGAAGGCGTTGAATGCAACACTGGATCCGAGATAGATGAGTCCGAGGAGGAGCTGGATCGCCGTCGACAGCAAATGCGCGTTTAGGGGGATTGCAGAGGGATCGTCGGCCTCCCCGGCCTTGGAACGCGAGATGCGCGCGAATATTCTGTTGAAGGGGATGGCTTTATCGCGAGCAAAGCTCCAGGTAGCACGCGAGGCAGCACAGCAGATCGATATGGCACAGAAGATGCCTATCCCGAAAACTAGAGCGCTACTTAAGAGCATTTTTGTTCCGACGTTGCGACGGACACCTACTGATGAACCACTATGGACCACGGCCGATTAATGAGCAGCGTCATAAATTGTAAAGCGAATATGAGACTGACTATTCCAAATCCACCGGCTTTTGATCCCATTATCAGCGTGAACATAACTCCGATAGGCTGTCCACCAGGTACTAGATGACAGTCGTCGATCAAACGAAGAAACCACGGTGAGAACCTGCACCACGTACCGTCGAGAAGTGTTTGGATGTCGGGCAGTGTAAAGACAATCGGAAGGAGGAACACGAGACCGCTGATCAAGCCGATTGGAATTGAGTATACTATCGCTTGAGGGACTTGTATTGAAGGGTCATGGACCTCCTCGGACATGCTGGCGACTAAGGAATAAAAATCAGCATCTAACTGTGCGCACATGGGATGGAAAATGCTTCACTCATTCCGACAGCGGAGTACGTATAGGCTGGGATGTCATCATTCAATGGAGTGCAATGGGCAACGGGGGTCTGGTTCACTGACCGGGCTGTGTAACGTAATTGAGTGTGAGGTTGAGTATTTGACGAACAAAATCGACGAACCGGTAACAGGCCGATGAAAAACGTCCACCCAGGGGTCCACCCAGACTGGGAGGCATCATAGTGGCCCAACGCAAAGGCGGGGGAACGACGGCCTGCAGCAGCCTTTACAGACAACGCGATCAAAATGACTGGGTTTTTGCTCATCAGTCAGTGCGTTTAAAGAACAGAGAAAAAAACTGCACCTATGATACCAAGGAGTGTCCAGATCGCTGCCAAAGTCTAATGATCGTGCTTTAGCCAATGTATCGGTGGAAGACGAAGAGGGAGTGCACATCTATAGCTGGGAGGAGTTTGTTGAAGAACACGACAAATATACTTGTGAACGCCGTTACAGCAACAAAAATAAGGTCTTTGGGACGGTCAGAATGGCAAGTGCACTTTGCAGGATTACTCACAGGTTTGCCATGGCGTCGCTACCCACTCTGGATGAAATATACCGGCTCCAGCAACAATAAGCTGTGCCGTTCCCTAAAGAGGAGTCACAAATTAAGCACGAATATGCATGAACCGCACTCACAAATAGCACCGAAAGGCTGACGATCCAGACACCGACGGTATAGAGCCATCCATTGATCCAAGACACCAAAAGACGGTACTTTGGAGGCGAAAGGCGATAGCACCAGTAGTAAGCACCCGCAGCCGTTGGATATTTTGAACAAATTTCCGCAAGAGAAAGGGCCACAGGGAGTGTGAGAATCGAAACCAACAGCCAACTTGGGAGATCTTAAGCTTTGGCAAAATTTTTTGAAATGGCCGCGTACCCCCATATTATCGTCGCAGGCCCACCGCCAATCAGCGAGGTGGCAATCGGCGCCGATAGACCGTAGGCTGAAAAATGATATGGTATCAAGCAGAAATGTCCATATCGGTGAAACGTGCACTTACGCACGGCGAGAATAGCTGGCAGCAAGAATGCACCCGTCAATAATACGAGATGTGTTTGATATCAGGTGGTCTCACCGAGAGTCACTGGTGTTCTTTGATTGAGCCAATCGATCACTCAAGTCCATGCAAGACTACTCACTGAATAAGACATGGAAGAGCCCACGAGACTGTTACACTGCTTTAGTATACGTGTCATGAAAAGGTCAGAGAGGCGTACACGTGAGAGCTCCTGCTTGTAACCAAGCTTTTCAAGTCCTTGAACGACTTCAGAGGTTACAAGCACCCCACCCTTTTCGCGAGTTGAATGCACAGATTCAGTCGGCATCAGAACGGGGTGTAAGTGAGAGAGTCAAGGACGCCTAGCGCAGAACCCGCCATTTATAGACTGCTCTCCAGTGACACCTGTCCGTAGCCAGTAGGAGCCGGATCACGAAAAGAGTCACATCGACAATTCAGAAGTTCACAGAAGCTCACGCAAGTTCTCGCGAGTCGGACAGCTGGCATACCTGATTTTCCTACGCTCCCACCGTGCGTACTCGGTGCAAGGGTTCCGATTAGACGTATCGCAGCTTTCGCAGACCCGGGTTTTCTGGAATGGATTGAGGGAAGACGGGCACACTAAAAGTCAGATGTCCCTGAAAAGGACAACTCTGATTATCAAGATCAAAAAGAGAAAAAGCGCGCCACATCGAATTTTCGCATCTCAAATTCTTTCCCACCTCATATGAACGCCACACAAACTCCTCCCGTTCCCCCGACCGCCCTTTTAGTGGTTAACCCTCTGTGTTTCGTGAGTTGTCGTGGCCTTTGTTTGGCAAAATCTGGTCAGTGTAAATAAGAATTTGGGGGCTTACATAAGCTTTTCAGGTTTCCCGCTAACCATGCCCGCAAATCGCCCAGTCACGGCCCAGCAGCCCCCTCCAAGCTCAGTTTCTATCGGAAAAAAGCCCATGGCGTACCCCCCACAGCCAGCTGCGCAACAGCAGCAGCAGAGGAGCGCTCGCGCGGCTTCAAAGGCTCCGCTTGCATACCCAATTCAGCAACAAGGGCAGCAGACGGCTCACCCGCATGCGCATCATCATCCGTCACCAACACCGTCGAATGCGAAAGTCAGGCCACCAGCTGCAGCGGGAGGAGCGCAAAATCCGCCACCAGCAAAGGCCAACAAGATCTGGAGTACGAGCACCACTGAGGAGCGAGAGCGTATAAAGGATTTTTGGCTGGGCCTGGGTGAGGAGGAGCGCCGGAGTCTCGTCAAGATTGAAAAGGACACCGTGCTGCGCAAGATGAAGGAGCAACAGAAGCACAGCTGCAGTTGTGCCGTCTGTGGCCGGAAACGGTCGGTGGCGACGCCTTTTTTCATTCATCGATTTTAATTTTTTCGTAGGAACGCGATAGAGGAAGAGCTCGAGGTACTGTACGATGCTTATTACGAAGAGCTAGAACAGTACGCGAACTACCAGCAGCGTTACGTTTCTTCTGGCGGCACCATCCCTCCGCCTCCCGGCCCCGGGCCATTTCCTGGCAGCGTTGAGCTCGACAAGAATGGTTTGGTAGTAGGCCACAATGCCCATGCGAAGCGCGCAAAGGCGAAGCAGGTCCGCAAGAATGCCCCCGTGCCGCCTCCTGCACCCCATCCGCCCGGCGAGTTTGATCACGATGAGGACGCTGGGGAGGACGAGTACGAAGAAGAGGAAGAGGAAGAGTACGAAGAGGAGGAGGAGGAGGAGGAAGAGGAAGAGGAGGAGGAAGAGGACGATGGAGAGGACGAAGACGAGCGCCGTCGTCAGGCTGCGCGCAGAACCAACAAGGCAGCGAAAGCCGCTGGGAGACGGGGTGGCGGCCCTCCTGTTCTCCCTACACCTGCCGCGAAAGCCAACGGAAGACCGAATGGTGTGGAGCCCAAAGCATCTGATGGTCTGTTCAACATCAAGAACAGCCTGACCGTGACGGGTGAGTTCCTCCTACATGGCACGCGTTCACCGTTATATTTGTTTAACAGGCCCGGGTAATATTCTTACTGTGGCGGACGATCTCTTGAAGAACGACGGCCAAAAGTTCCTCGAGATGATGGAGCAGCTTGCAGAGCGTCGGATGCAGCGGGAGGAAGAGGCTGCAGGTGACGTAGAGGATGATAGCGATGAAGATGATGAGGACGACCGGGGACCACGGCAACGACGAGGCGATGATGATGACGACGACGACGAAGATGATGACGAGGAGGACGATGAAGATGACGAGGATGATGAGGAGGATGAGGATGATGAAGATGAGGAGGAGGTGTGTTGCCTGGCGGAGGCGTTGACTTTGTCTGATTAATTTGAATTTCTAGGCGATGACGGAGGAGCAGAAGTCGGAAGAGGGCAAGCGCATGTTCTCGATATTTGCCGCGCGGATGTTCGAGCAGCGCGTACTGCAAGCTTACCGCGAGAAGGTCGCGCAAGAGCGGCAGCTCCAGTTGCTACGCGAGCTCGAGGACGAGGACAAGTTGTCAAAGGAGCGCGAGGCGAAGAAGCAAACCCAGAACCAGAAAAAGAAGGACAAACGGAAGTTCGTATCTACCGTCTATGCACCCCCTTTTTCCATCGATTACATCAGGACGATGTTGATCTTTGTCTTTTCAGGCAACAGAAGCAGGCCAAGGATGAGGAGAAGGCCGTCAAGGCTGCAGAGAAAGCCGCAGAGGAGGCTGCTCAGAAAGCCCGACAAGCGTCCCAGGAGGAGGAGAACCGGAAGAAACGTGAAGAGGAGCGTGCTCGGCGGGAAGCTGCAAAGAAGGTGGCGGAGGAGGAGCGCGCAAGGAAGGAGGAGGAGAAACGCAAACGGGTACAGGAGGAGAAGGAACGAGAGGCTGAACGTGAGCGCAAGAAGCGTGAAAAGGAGGAGCGCGTCAAGGCCGAGCGGCGTGAGAGGGAGGAGAAGGAGAAGCGACTACGGGAGGAGAAGGAGGCGCGACTTGCCAAGGAACGGGAAGAGAGGCTGGAGCGAGAGCGCGTGGAGAAGGAGAAAGCCGAAAAGGCGCGTCAGGAGAGGCTCGAGAAGGAACAGGCAGAAAAGGCCGAACGTGCTGAACGCGAAAAGGAGAGGGAGAAGAAGCTTGCGAAGGAGAGAGAGGAGAAAGCAGAGAAGGAGGCACGCGATCGACTTGCCATGCAGCACCAACAGCAGCGCAATGTCGTCTCGCCGCCATCGGGCTCGGGGAGCATTCCGAACAAGACTACCCCTGGTCGTGCTGGTGGGTCGCGACACAATGCTGTGGCTTCGGGCTCTTCCTCCAATCAGCGCCCACCTGGAGCCAGCCTCAACGGCGCCACGCCCAAGAAGATTCTCAAGGCGTCTCCCATTTCCCCGTCGGCCTCTGCTCCCCTCCTCGGTCAAGCTTCTCGCCAGCAACAGCATCAACAATCATCGCGTGGAAATCCGATGCCGCAAGCGCCTCTCACTCCTCAGATTCCTAACCACATCCCGCCTCTCGGTCCACCACCCATGATGTACCCTGGAAATCCTGGTATGATCCCTCCTATGTCACCCCGCCTTCAGCAAGGTTTCGCGCCTATGGGATACGGTTTCGGCGGCCCCGGACTTCAGCAGCAGCCACACCCCGGACAACAAGGTCTGGCACCCTCCGCCCTCCCTCGCAATTATGCTGCGGGCGGTGGCCCAGCCTTCGACCCTCCTTTCAACCGTGGACCTGTACCTGTCTCGCCTATCGGTCCACCAAAGTCCAAACCCTCCATTCCCCTGTCTTCATCGCCATCTGCCCCATCGATACTCGCGCTCGCTCCAGGACAGGGTCGTCGCGGCTCCATCCTCATTGCCGATCCTGGTCCCATCGGGCGCCCCATTATCGCACCCATCGCACGACCAAGCGTGTCAGGCACTTCCAACAGCAACGGCGAAGGAAGCTCCGGCTCTGGCTCGCCGATCCGCTCGCCAAGTCCCAAAGGCGTTCTCGGCTCGTCGGCGCTCGTAGAGGACGGTGATGAGGTCGTGAAGGCACCTGCGGGTCGGAGAGGCGGGACTGCGCCTATGCCCATCGGAACTGGTATGAACATCGGACCGATCGGTGCCCCCGGATCGATCGGGTCTGGTGTTGGGTCGCTAGGACAGGGCTGGGGGCCTGCGAGCCCAAGGAGCATAACTGGGGAGAGGGCACCATGGGGAGCGCCTGGCGCGCCGCCTGGATTCAACAACTCGCGCCCGATTGGCCCACCTCCACCTGTAGGCCCGTTGAACAACCAACATCATCCTCAGCAACCGATCGGGTCGTTGTGGGGTAACGCGGGTGCGGGGAACCAGGATTGGCACCCGTCTGCCGGAGGGTACTTCAGCCCCAACCCGAATCAGTTTACAGCGGCCTCCCCATCTCCCAACTCTGGGCACTGATCTGATCTGCTCGTCTCTTTCTTTCGTTATCGCACCGTGCCTCTATCGTCTCAATTCATTAACCCATCATTGAGCCTCTTCCGTCTCTCGTCTTGCTCAGCATTGTCGCATCTCGACACTCTTTCATTGGTTGCTTTGTCTCCACTCTCCATCCGCCACTCTGATCCTCTTGATACATCTACTCATCCTGTCACTCTCTCATCACATAGTACTGCTCAGGAAGATCGCAATATACAATTTAAAGTCAGTCATCTGGATACCCTCAGACACAGTCGAAAAAAGTTTCCCAGTCGTTTTTGCGACTGAAAGCACGGACTCGGGGGACGGTCACATCGTTACATTCCGGTGGCGCATCCTGAGGAAGCCCGAGTCCCATCAGGCATTCTACCACGAACAACATATGCAACGGCTAACTAGAATCGAGACAAAGCTGCGGCGTTACACCCATTACGCCTGACGTGCTCCCGCTGCTGAAAGATATAGGCTGCGCCGCCTGTATGCAATCTTGCGCGTTCAAAATTCAACACGAGGAGCATCCTCCAGCATATCACGCCATTAACAATTTAAATGTCGAAGTGTAACTTGAGTTTAACGGCTAAGCGCTAAATTACAAAGATATTAGTGAATGTGCTCCATGGTCGAAACAATTATTTCGCACTTACACTTACACTCTACTGGTCTACCGAACCCCATGCTGACTTGGATATTCTCCAACCGTACTTCCTTCTTCGTAGATATGCGCCTGTCTCCTTGTTGAATCGGTCCCTGCCGCGGTCACAACGAGTGAACAATGAGCTCGAGGCAGAGTTGTCGTCCTGAGCAGCGACAAAGGGGAGAGTAATCAAGGCGAAAAGAAAGAGCGCGTAGAACAAGGAGCGCATTGTGGCGGTTGTGTAGGTGGATAGACGGCTTGCCGGAATGCACGAAGGAGTTAGTCGACCAGCGACAATGGCTTTTTGTTATCCTCAAGCCGGTTGAGTTAACAGAATATGCCTGGGGAGATGCGAATTCGATGACCTGCTAATAAGTGAGTTCTAGCCTGCGAGGGCGGTGCAGGGGGCAATGATCATCATGGACTCCCTGAGAAATTTGATGCACAGCACCACCGTCACGCCCGCGGTAACGTCGCGTCGAAATAAGTAAGTTGCGGCGGGACCAACG
This sequence comes from Asterophora parasitica, assembly GCA_018282005.1. Classification (NCBI taxonomy): domain Eukaryota; kingdom Fungi; phylum Basidiomycota; class Agaricomycetes; order Agaricales; family Lyophyllaceae; genus Asterophora; species Asterophora parasitica. Next base: position 7,304 of record JABCKV010000334.1, on the reverse strand, counting down.
ATAGAAAAATCCTGATATTGATGTGTAGAAATGAAGTACAATGTATGTAGTAATCGACAACAGATGGTGTATATATAATTACACAGATGCGGTTCAACAGAAATGACAACAATATGGCAAAAGGTAGTGGGTGCAGACGAGAGCATTGATTGAAGAAGAGGAAAGTGTCCGATGCATTAGTAACCCTATGCGGTAAGCTTTGGGATCACTTTGACCATCTGGTCAATGTTAATAAACTGCACCCAGCTGCTCAGTTGTTCCGTAGTTTCGTAGAAAACGAACCGGGAGTTGGTGGAGCCACGGAAGAAGGCAACAACACATTCGTACTCCTCCTTGACAAGCTTGTCACGACGAGCGACGCCAAGACCGGTTCTCCAGATGCGGAACTCCCAGCCAGTCAGGGGATAGCCATCGCCCGTAGCAGTATGCTCTGGGATGTTGAATTCGAGCCGCGAGTAGTCAAAGCCCATTGGGTGTCCGATCGCCTTGATATAAGCTTGCTTGATGGCGAGGTTCATGCTGAGCCGGCGCAGGATCGTTTCGTCGTCTTTTTCCCTCGTGATGTTTTCCATCTCTAGTGGTGTCAACTAGAGTGTCGCAAAGATCAGAATGACCATATCCCAAGTATCAGTAATGATCAGACCTTGTGTGATTGGGATTCGACGTAGGCTTCAACCGAGGCTCCGCGCGGCTCTACCGCAACCTGCTTTGTTCCAATCCCAATGTTCACCACCCGGTGCTTATTGCCTTGTACCATGATCATGGAGCACAGCGAGCCTTCGAATCCTGAATGATATCCGATCATGGATTGCATGAACTTTTCTGGTGACATTCCATCCTGCGCCTGCGATGAAAAGATGAGAAAAAGGCGTTTGGCGCAACGTATATCAAACGTACCTGCTCGATCCATCGCTTTCCTGCAGCCGTAGACTCATCCTTCCATTTTGAACGTGGCACGCGTCGATGCCTCATCATTAACAGCGGCAACATCAAGGTCATTAGTTGGCCTTTATGAGAAAAGTGAGCAAAACGCGATGAAGACGATCGGGGAATGACGCACGAAAGGTATCTGGATCCTTGTAATTGTTTGTCACTTTGGTATGCTCAACGCATAATGAAACCACCCTGTGGCATGCGTCGTATTCCTGCATTAAATCAATAGCAAATTAGCACGCCACGCAAAGCTGAAATGAAATCCTACTCACCTCTCTCGTATACTCTCGATTCAGCGACAACTGCCAGCAGATGATGGGAAATGAGCCATACGTTGGAACCCTGTGGTGAAATCTGGTGTCGGTGGTTCCGCTGGAGGGCACTGGTGGTGCTCCGACTGTAGTAATGTTTACATCAAACTGTGACATAAAAGTGATGCTTTGCTTACGGTCAGGCATAGTAACGGCAATGAAAGTTGTTCAAAGACTGAATGTACTCAAAGGAAAGATTTTTGAGGGGGTATCGTGAAAGCTGAGAAGTTGAGCATGGTAGTTTGCTGTTTCCGATATAAATCACTTTTCTCAATTGCGCCGATTCCACGTGGTGATAATTCTCCCACGCTAGGGTACAGCCTTTACAAAAGGGTTTCTTTATCCTTATTGTCAACAAAGCATAGGCTTCTACCACGTCAAGCTCATCTTATTCTCAAAGTCTTGTAATAATTTGACCCTGCAGCACTCATCAGTGACGTTGACATGTCGACAAGGTCGATACTTGTTTTTTTACTCAAATGTTCAAGTGTGAATGTTAATTCCGTCTCCTAACAGTACGTTCACAAGTTACAAGACAATTGAACCTGGATAACAGACAACTCCTCTTGGCTGCACTAGTACAGCGACTGTCTGAATCCCTGGTGTGAAGACAAGTCACAGACAGTGACCCTAATGCTGCGGCTTCTGACTGAGGTCCCGTATGCCCAATCTACTTCATCTTCAAACCTCCCTAGCATTCCATCGACTCCAGATTCCGCCTTTTCCTCGCGTCGCTGTACAGCGCACGCAGCGGCATCACACTTCAAATGCGCATCTTCTCGCAATGTGATTTCTGGAAAGCTTTGCGTCGACTCGTCGCGTGCTCGAAGGTGAGATTTGCAAGGGCGTTTGAATCACAATCAAAGTTGTGGATTATCTCGATGCCTTTCCTTCGTTCCTCCGAATATTATCTTGCAGCGGATAATTGACGGCTCCTTTCGGCTGCACCGTGCTCTTCGACATCCATCTGAATCCTATGCAAATCACAACGTTCGGAATATCACAAATGCTCTCCTGTCGTTCCGTTCTGCCACCACAGACGACGCCCCTGTATCGTTAAGAGAGGATATCTGCCTTATGAGGCTTCATGCCTTGGTACTGCTACGTTCACAATGGTTTGATCAGTTGCGCGATGTTACGTTGAATTCAAATCTGCACAATATGTATGTCTTTGTCGGTACAAGTCGAAGTGGTGAATTTGAAAGCATACACTCCAAGAAACTGTCCACACACACTCCCCTCCCCTCCCCTCCCCTCCAAACTTCACATCCGTTATACTCAGCCTCCGCGAAATGTTCAGGGCCGTGCAGTGGCTGGAGCATTGAAGACGAACGTCATATTGGAGTGGATGGTGTACTGTGCTCCCCTGCCATTGGCGGAAACCTGCGTGGCTTCAGCCACCGGAAGTGGTGGCGCATCGGCAGGCCCCTGGGCCCTCTCTAGGCCTGAGGCAGTACGGATGGCGGTGGGCTGAATCGATCGTGAGCTGATGGATGTGGCGCTAAAGGGTGATTGTGAATTCACCATAGTCTGAGATCTCGACAAAGAAGACTCGGTTTGCCCAGAAGGCGGTGGAGCCCCGTCCGCAGTGGCAGCGGTGGCGGCTGCTGTGGTGGGTGACGAGCATGTACGCGGAGTCCGAGAGGTGTGGAGTGCTACCGGCGTAGGGGAAATATGTAAAGTCTTCATTCTGGCGCCGTTCTCATTGACGTCGTGAGTTAGCTGCGCGAGGGGGTATTTCTGTTGTCGGAGTTTCAGCCCCCTGTAAGAGCGATCCAGGCGACTTCGTGCAGCGACGGCTGTTTGGCGGCGTATTGGAGGGGTGGTGGCTGAAATCCCAGGCACAGTACGTCGGTATGTCATTCGAAAAAGTGCAGAAAATTGTGGTGGTGTCGCAGAGGGTAGACGGTACTGAGGAATGTTGGGTCGTCGGTCAGTCATCTAGTCGACTCTTTGCAAACTAGGATAACTCAATCCACTCACCCTAAAAAGAAGACAAGGACGCGTCTGTCATGCTCGACTTTGACAACACGCAAACAATCCCACTACTGGAATGCTCCCAGCCTAAACCCCTTGTCCTGCCGCCTGTGGTCTCTTCGTTCGTCCGGTGTAAAATCAATCTCGAGCCCACATTTGAAAACGTGAAAGAAGAATTTGAGGGACGAAGATCTTGACAGTATGAAAACCGGCCTTGCTACACAGAGTCGATTGCTCAAATCGTGATTCGTCGCATTCAGAAAATTTGGCCCCACATTGCGAGCAGCACTGTATGCGGGATCAAGCGCGCATTGAAATAGCCGTGGTGTCTGCCGCGTTGGAGTCTGGCTGCGTACGCGGCGTGGCCATAGAAGATGAGGCGATGGATCGGGGCTGAGCAGCAGAAGGGGGTAATAATCGGCGAAACAGCCGCTGGCGTAGGAAGGAGGTGAGGAGCCTCACCAGTGTGGCGACTCTGCGCTCTAACTACTAGCTCAGGGAGACGGAGAGACGTGAGCACTTGCTCGCCCGGGGTTGCCTCCAAGATATGACCAAAAAGTGCTAGAGCGTTAGACCTTAGGCACGTCGCCTGGTGCGGGGCAAATTTCGCTCGAGTCTTGACGTCCCATGCCAACCAGCAATATAGTCAGCAGGGCAGCACGGAATAGCGTCACCTAGTCACTACTACATCCCAGATCCGCAAGATCAACAACATACATCTTCTCCATTCGAAGCAAGCCTCTGGCCCCTTCCAACGAGTTTGCTTGAGTATCCTGCGCGCGCCGTCAAGTCACGCTATGAGTCGACGCCCGAAATACCCCAAAGTCATGGCATTCCGGGAGATGCGTGAACTCGAGTTCCTGTCTCGGCTTCCCTGCCTATCTCATCGCCCTACCATTTACGAATACTCCTTATCTTTGCTGAAAGCGCGCTTGAGCTCATCGGCGCACCCGAGGCAAGAGCCAAATGAGAAAAACAGTACAGCATTGGTTGCGCATGGAGGGTAGCAAGGACAAGAATCAGACAGGCCATTGAACTGTGTGCGGGGATGCATACCTGGACGCTGTCGCTAACCCACCTTCAAGTCTCAATAGTTGAACGCAACTGGGATTATGAAATGACTCAGGTCCCTTTACCAAAGCACGTTCAACTTCACAGTTCACGATCACAAGCTGTACCCGCTTTGGGCCTGCAGTAACAACGAAAGATCTGACGACAAAGGAGCACGGATGAGCACAGAGAGCATGTTCGTTCGCATCGTTGACTTCTCCCAAACGTCAATCGGAACCCAATCCAGACATCGGACCGTCAGATACGGATATCCGAAGCCTGCGTAGGTTGAACCAAAGTATCTACGTCTGCCTTTGGGAGACTAATCGGACCCGGCGCGCCGCGTTCTACTTACCGGGCCATGGTGGCGGTACATCGGCTTGCGGCCTTGACTTCAACCTTGACTTCAACCGTGCTCAGTGCTCTGCATTTTTTTTTCGACAAGATGCTTTACGCCGTACGGTAAGTCGAGGCTCTATTAGTTTTTGGCTCTGGCCGCTGTTGGAGCTCTCATGCTGAATACTTTATCTCAAGACATTCTTTTGTCAAATTTCCGACGCTGGAGTTCGCCTGAACTCTTCAGTAACAGTTCACATATGTACAGTCGTCGCCACTTCTATGGATGAGCTCGAGCCTTAAGCAAAGCAGAAAACCCTGGCCCTATCATTTCTGGATCGAAACCTCCATGCCCTTAATAGTGTGCTCTTACCCCCCGCCTCTCTCGGCGCCCCGAAACACGGCCTATTAGGGCCTTGTTGAACTTGAAGTTGATGCTTACAGTTGGCCGACGTTTCACGGAATTTCTCTCCCGTCGCGAACTTTGACGTGTTTTGCCGTCTTGACAGGTTGTGACAGCGGGGTCATCCCAACCTTCAAACACAGCAAGAGCTTGACGTTCCGGCCTAATTTTAGTCAAGGAAGGTATAAAAGGTGTTCCACCTGGCCGATTACACTCCTCAACTCTCAGCTGGTTCTGAGCACCGTCCTCCGAGATTCTGCACACATCTTTCTCTCTCCCTTTGCGACAACCAGCTGGCTTGATCACCGCCAACTCTCGATTCTTCATCCATTAACGCCTTGCACCATGAAGTACTCTACCTCGATCATTGTTTCTTGCCTCGGCGGTGCTGCCCTCGTCTCCGCCCTTCCCGTCCAGCAATCATCGGACTCGGCCCTGCTTCACGCTGTGCACCACGCGCCTGCTCCAGTACGGGGCATAGTAGCGAGCGTTGTTCTCGCCCGCGCTCGTGGGGGTTCCTCCTCCGAGGGACGGCCCAAAGGCCAACAACGCAGGTCGCATGTTCCGAGTCAGCAGCACTCACCTTCCCAGTCTATCGAGAGACGCGGAAAGCGCGGTGGAGGCTCGCGAGCAGGGAAGAAGCCCCCCAGCTCCCACCGACCGGGATCCGACTTCATCGACGATGCTATCACGACCTTCGGTGGGACATCCGGTGGGACCGCGGGCGGGGTCGCCTCTTTCGCCATGTTCGAGCCTGCCCCGAAAGAGATGATGATCATCGGTGGACGTGACGAGTATGGCGCTTCCTCCTCTAGCATGGCACGGCGGGAGATGCCTCCTCCTGGTGGCTACAGACAACCCGGGCACTCGAAACCTCTCGACAAGTTGTACTCCGACATCGGCGGGCTCACGGCGAGCAGTGACGTTACTGATCAAAACTGGAGACGTGGGCTATACGAGGATCTATCCACACGAGAGTTTTCTGACGCGGATCGCCTTTCGATTGTTCGCTCCTTCAGTGACCTGGATGAAGAAATGTTAGTGCGCGCCGTCGAAGAGGAGCTAGTCGGTCGCGGGTTTGATTTGGTGGAAGTGCGCGGCATCAGGAGTATCGTCAAAGACGGGGGAGAGCGCGTGGTCACGTCCCTGACGGCAGGCAAGGGCAAAGGCGCCACAGATGGTGCATCCATCCTATACAGCGGAGACTGCGTACGATGTCGAGCGGGGGATTGATGAGGACAGGTCGGTGGCTGCACGCGATGATCTCTTTACGCGCGCTTTTGGGGAGGAGTCGGACTCGGAGCTTTTTGCTCGTGCATTCAACGACGAAATCTCCTCACGGGAAGAACTCCTCAGTGACCTCGGGGTGCGCGAGTTTGAGATGTACGAGCTCGACTGATTTATGGTGAGCTCGTGGTAAGCCTTTCTTCTCCTGGTGTATGTGCAAGGCAGACTCTAAAATCGGTTCCTTAGGAATGGATATGTTCGCTGAGATCCTAAAATGTAGCGCAGGAATGTTGTGGATGTGAGATGTATGTAGATTATAACGCCGATATCTCATGATATCAGGCAACCTTTGCAAACTTGACTCCACTCCTTGAATCCCTGTTCTTTCAAAGTTCCATGTACCAAAGCTTTGAACCTATATCAAGGCCTACAAATGTTGTCATTTCCTCGAGGGTATCTCCTCTGCCAGAGCCGCACTCCATAAACTAAAGATCGAGGTTTTATTTGAGGAGGATCTCATCAAGGCCATAAAAGAAGAGGAGGCTCCGCTGCCTGGCATGCGACTACACGCAACGCCGCGCTCCCTATACGCAAGTCAACGCTCTGTTGGCAAAGCAGCTCAATACAGCCATTCCCCAGTCCTTGGTACGCAATTATTCATTGATACAAATGGCAATAGCTCTCCTCCCTCTTACTCGATTGTCTCGGAGTTTTTTGCTCAGTCAAGGTATACTAGGTAGCTACCTGTGCCATGACTCTTACCTTGATTGAATGCGTGAATCTGCTTATACTGGCTGATCACTTGAAATTTTTGAAATTTCTGAATTTCAATGTCCCAAGATCTGCACAAAATGATGTTATGGTACAAAAGTGAAGGGCTGCTATGTTTTAGCCTACTGATGTCTACCTTTCACCGAAAGGATCAGCAGGTTTCTTCCCTCCGATGTCAGGGAATGGACGATTGAGGAGGTGGATGGAGGTCTGAGCTGATTGTACATGTCACATCACATATGCCAAATTGGGATAGTGCCCCTGATCGTAGATTCATCGCCGCTCTCTAGTATCCA
>JABCKV010000332.1:0-15724 GCA_018282005.1 Asterophora parasitica | reverse complement strand
CTCTATAGTACAGCCTCATGGTTAACATGAGGCATGATCAGTCAGCTCCGCAGTAATGATGTCATGCTATGTCATGCTATGTAATGCAGTATGACTAACATTATCTAATCAAGATAAGATGAAAGTCATGTGACTTACATAAGCATGAGAAAAGCGGAATTGAAAATAAAGTAAAGTAAAAGTAAAGTGAATAAATAATATGTAGTAAAAGTGGTCATTCCATAACAATCAGTGGATCTTTCAGTGTGGGGCACAACTCCTATTACATCAACACCAATGTCTTCTCAAGTGCAAAGTAATTAGTGGTGACCAGAAATTTGCTGGAAAGATTGTTCTCATTCCTTGCATCATAATTGAGCCTTCAGCAGAAAACTGTCCTATTCCTCTCCATCAAAGACAATTTCCTATTTGATTGGCATTTGCAAGGACTATCAACAAGTTCCAGAGGCAATCAGTAAAAAATATGGGCCTGAATCTCAGGACATCAGTTTTCTTGCATGGACAGTTATATGTGGCACTCTCTTGGTGTACATCAGGAAACCGAATCAAAGTTATCATGCCAGAACTCAATGGAAATGCTGTTCAAAGAACATCCAACATTGCCTACAAGGAAATATTGAATGGACTTTGGTTAGTTTTTTTTACTCTTAAGATATGTAATAGCCAACAAATGTGAACATTGCAGGCTTGATGACCAGAATAATGGAGAATAGGCTTAATTTATTATACTCATTTATGATCACATATAGTAGACTTGGAGTTGGTAGATAAATGCTGCGAAAACTAAGTGTGCTCTCTGTTACAATAAAGCCTTGACCCACGGGTCGTGCCGAAGGCACGGGTTCCTAAGCTTGTTGAGACCGAATACAGGTGAGCATGAGAGGTTGTTGCGCTGCATGACTGTGTCGTCGCTGCCATGAGTATCTCGGCCATCATCGAGGTCGAGATGTTCGCGTGATGCACCAAGCTCCAGCCAATCCCGTGCAACGACTTCCACGGCATCAATTCATGTGCACCCCCGGTCCCAACTACGACCAGGTCATCCATTTCCTCAAGCGAAACAAGATTAATTAACATCCTGGAGAGCGACCGGGGAGGGGAGATATGCTCCACTGTCACCCATATGGTCCACCCCGTCTTCACTAAGTATTGCCCCACTCCCCAGCTTCATGAGGATACAATTTTCGTACATCAGCACTGCTCATTTTTCAGGCTTCTTGGCCACGTACGTGGGCGCGGAGTCATGGACAGGGTCGCGTCAGGGTAACGACGGCATACAGACTTGTATATTGTGTACAACGCCTTAAATCATGTAGTATATACCAATAATGCTGACCGTTGACTATCGTCGACCGTATATGGCCGTCTTCGTCACCGTGCCGTGCCGTCAGCCATCGTGGAGACCCCAGAGACGGGCGGTAATGGCTATACCGTTCCCGTCTGACCGCCGTCTTTTACACGGCCGTCACCGTAAAACGGATGGTGTGCAGCTCTAGACGGACGTGCCGAAATGCTGATGTATCGAGTACTTGAATATTGTCGTTCGGGGTGGAAGTCTCAAGTACCCGTTATCGATGGTTGATTACTTTCTCGGACTCGGACAAAAGTAGAATATCTGTGATAGGGTGACATCTACTTACCCTCGTGGGCTAGAGAAGGCGCTCATGTAACGCCGTACGCCAATCCTGGAGGCTTAAAATACAACTGTAAGCTGAACTTTGTCGTTTTTCTGGCTTTCTGTGTTTCTCCCGTCCTCGAGGCTCATAGTTAAACAAGGGCTCATCGCAGAAGCAACTCTACGACAACTGTCTCAATTCATGCCTTCAGGCTACGAGTGCGTTCTACACGTTGCTCACACAGACCCATATATATTACCCGATCGCATTCGAAGTAGAATCGACGGTAGAATCGACGAGGCTCTCTTCCCTTCCCAAAAACTCCCAATATCTCGCTCAAATTTCGTCATGAGCAACAAGAAAACATGGATTAGCACGACATCACATCTAGGGTATTCGGAATCGTACAAAGGTATCAAGCGTCTATGGTGGTGTCAACAACAACAGGCATGTCAGAAATAAATCAAGAAAGCAGCAGGTCGACGATTCGAAAACCAGTGTCATTAAATTTTTACTTGCGTCCCTTTCCTTTTCCTTTCGCCTTCCCTTTGGGCTGATTTGCAGGCTTCGCCGTGGGTTCAGGCTTCTCTATGATGGTAGGGGCAGATTTAGCAGGGGGTGGAGGGGCAGGATAAGGAGCCTTGGGTGCAGTTGTAGCCTTTGGTGGGGTGGCGGCCTTGGTTGACAGCGAGGCCTTGGGCAGTGAAGCAGGTGCTGGCTTCATCGACTCGAGAGTCGAGAAGAGCTTCGCGCTGTCGACCATCTGCGATCCTGATGCTATCTTCTTGGCAGATGGCTCAGGGCTCCACCTCGCGGCTTGTGCCTCGGACGACACATCGTGGGCGAGCAAGCCGCCGCCTTCAATAAGGGTGCTCCAATTCCCGCTCTTCATCTGCTCCAGCAGCTCCTCGTCATCCAGCGACGGGATCTCGCCGGGCGGAGACGTCGGCGCCGTTGACGGGGTGGGCACCGTCGAGCTCATCCCGGGATAGTACTCGTACTCCTCCTCCTCCTCCTCTTCACCAAACTGGATGATGTTCGTAAACATGGTGGACGGGACACTCGGTTTCGGCTCAACGATATCGAGAAGGTGTCGCGAACTGAATGGCAGTGCAGATCCCCTGTGAATTCTTGGGCCCTCCTCATCCGGCACCTCCTCAATCGTCACCTTCGCAGCGCTCGCCTTGCCCTTCCCCTTCGTCATCCCCGCAGAGACGAAGGCTCTGTGTTCATCGGACACGTCATTCTCGTAGCTTATCGAACCTGAAGGACGGCGGGCAAGCAGGTCGTCGAACTGGTGCGCAGATTGGGAGCCAGGCATCCCGAATGACTGCAGCGGGTTCTGCTGAGCATTGGGGTTCCACATATGAGGATGGCTGGAGGCTGAACTGTTCGGGGCCCAGATCTGGCCGGCGGGAGTATGTGTAGATGGCTGTGGCTGGGCGAGTCGGGAGATGGGGAGCTCGAAGTCCATAGTTCCTCCCCAACCGGCCACAGAGGGAATTCTCGTGGATTGATGGAGGGCAGATTTCGCCAGATCAGAGGAAGCGGTGTTGGGGAGGGCGCCCTGCGCGCGAAGCCTCATCTGGCGCTCCCAAGGCGTCTCCTCTGGCCGAGCTTGTTGCTGCTGCTGCTGCGCCGTCATCGTCGCCATCTGGTTTTTTACCACTACTCGACCCCACAATGACTCCTCCGGAGCAGCCGTGACCGTACCCCTCGCCATCACGCTGGCAGGCGTGCTGCGTTGGGCGAAGGCAGACTGAGCCTGCATTTGCCGCTCCCACATCGATCCACCCTCGTCCTCCATGCTGCTCACCGTCATGCCGAGAGCCCATGCCTCCTGGCTCATCGCCAGCGAAGGCTTCGGTTGCTGCACCTGGCCTTGCATCTTCAACTTCTGCACCCTCTGCCACAGCGTTTCCTCTTCCTCCTGTCGCACCCTCTGCCCCTGAGCCTGAGCCTTCTGCATCCGCTGCCACGGTGTCACCTCCCCCTCCTGCGCCTGCGCTTGTGCTTGTGCCTTCGCCTTCTGCATCCTCTGCCACGGTGTCTCCTCCGCCGCCGCCTCCAACGTCCATGACGACGCCAGTCCCGAACTTACGCTAGCTTCCCCTCCAAGACGGCGTGTCACTGCACGAGGCGTCGACGCCACATCCGACGAATAGTCTGGAATCGATCCCCGTTTGGCAAAGAGCTGAGGGCGCGGTGTCGAGGACAATTCGTCGTCCATGTGCGCATACCCCAGCCCGCGCTGCATGATGTCCTTCGCCATGGACGAAGGGTTGGGTTTCGCAGTGAGCGTTGGCGTGGTAGGTGACTCCTCCTCCTCGACCTTGATGAACTTTTTGTGTGATGCAGCTGTAGCAGTAGAAGGAGTGAGACGGTCCTTCTTGGCGTTCTTCTTGATCGGGGCGGCGGAGATGTGTGCAGGCTTGGGTTCGGGGGCGGGCGGGGCTGCTTTTGCTACCGCAGTCGGCGGAGACGTGGTGTTCTTCTTACCATCACCAGGCACGGGCGTGGAGTTCGCCGTGGGATCACTGAGCACCTGCCGTAAGAGCGACGTCGCGGGTGACGTGGAGGAAACAGACTTTTTTGGACCCCAACCAGATGGGATGGGCGGAACAGGCGTGGATGTGGTATTGGGGAACCCCCCAGGGACAATCAAGTCGGACTCGCTGTCGTAGGAGGAGGAATAGTCGAGGGGAGTGCCGCTAAAGGTTGCCTCCATCCATTCGGGGACCGTTCTAGGACCTGGAGACGGTGCAGCGGGCGGGTAGGGATCGCTGAGCCATTGCTGGGAGAGGGAAGTCGTGGGAGTGGAAGTCGTCTGTTTTGTCCGCCAGCCCGAGGGCGTGCCACGCCCCCCAGCAGGAACGAACTGCTTGCGAGCGCGGACAGTGTCATTCTGCCCGAGGATGGGTGTGTGGAGCTCGGAGGCGGAGGGCTCGATCTGGGGAGTGTCCCAGGTCTCATTCCCGTCGTTCTCGGCGTTCTCGAAATCATCGTCGAGGATGAAAGTTTTTCGATCAGCGCCCAAGCGGACCGTCTGACTCTTCTTGAAGGCGTGCTGCCACTCCTCGGGGCGTACGCCAGCTTGCAGAGCGTTAGTAGTCCCTCCAATGTGCTCCCTGTTCATCTGCCTCCGCTGTATCTCCTCGCGGCGCTTCTTCCGCTCAGCGTTGACGATCTCCTTCCGCTCATCCTCCTTCTCCGCCTGCAGCTTCAAGACGCGCTTCTCGTGTTCTGTCACCCTCCCGGCCGCATATTCCTTCCAGATTGCCTTCTTCGACGAGCGTTCGTTGTGCAGCACGATGGCAAGCTCAGCATCCAGAGCGGCGGCTTCCTGGTGGAACTCGTAAACTTTGGTGATGCGCGTTTGCATCTTGAACAGCTCAAAGTCCTCCTCCGACTCGCTGGTGTCCTCGGGGCTGCTCAGGTGAGGGCCAATATACGTCGGGCCCCGCACGCGAGCCTTCCCTTTAGGATCTTTGTCGGGTGGGCGCTTGTGTGGAGCCTCGTCGATGCTAGGGCGAGACATAGCAGGGTGATGGGTGAAATACCCGAGTTTGTTGGAGGAAGAGGAAGAGAGGTGTTCAGGCGATCCGGTCTGCGGGCTATGGTGTGGGCTTTGAGTGGAGGCGGAGGCCTGGGCGGACACAACCCAGCCAGCGCCAGCGCCAGCGTGAGTGCCTATGCCCCAGCCGTCAAACTGTGTGATCGGGACTGGCCTGGACTCGTCCTCCGACTCGTCGGTGGCAGAGGGCTGATCAAGAGGCAGGTGAAACGTCAGTCACGCGGGGTGCAATATCAGAACTACGAGATGACGTACAGTAATGAAGCGGCCCATTGCATCGTAATGTTCATCGTCGGTGGAGAATTCGCTAGGGCTGACTAGGGTGTAGCTCGAGGCAGTGGAAGTGGACAGATTGACGGAGCGAGCGGCAGAAGTAAGGGGTGGCGCAGGATTAGGCGTGGGCACGACCTGATGTTGGGATTGGGAAGGGGGCTGTGCCACCAGGTTCTGGGCAGCTGGTTTCGATGGCTCGCCATCCCCCAGGACCTTTTCGACAGATCCAAGTTCTTGGGGCTCCATGGCCCCCCAATCCGCATGGGTGAGGTTATTCCTGTTGAGTCTAGAATCCCATTCCGCTCTAACCTGCTCCAAGTAGTCGTCAAGGGCCTCCTTCAGCAGTTGGGTCTTCTGAATGTGGTGCTCGTCCTGTTTGGCTCGGGTTTTCAACAGGGCAGCTTTCCACTTTGCATCCTGGGCCTTGATCATCTCGTCCCGACGACCCTCGTAAATTTTTCGCTGAGCAGCTGCCCACGGTTGGAACTCGCCCCAGAGCTTTCGAATACGACCAGCAGCAGTCATAGGCGGATGGAGAAACATGAAGGGACAGAGAAAGAACGAGAGAAAAAATCGGAAGATGACTCGAGTCCACAGAAATTCCGATTGTGAAGTGGTTAGAGATGAAACGCAGTGGGAAATAAATGGGAAGCCTCGTGTTTCTGGCGGGCTGCCGAGATTGATTGTAATCCGTAGAATCAACGAGGAGTGGCACGCCTCCGGGTCTTCCCCGCAGTGAATCCGTGATAGAAAGTTGAGCGCGCCGTTGTCCGTGGATTGAAGAGCATGAATCGTTAGGATAAAGTATGGCTCTCTTGTCTAGTAAGGCAGGTTGTCGTAGGGTTGATCATGAATGATAACAACGAACCCTACCATAAGGGGGCATCCGTCGTCACTTGATCCCTCAACACGCGGCAAACGTCGGTCACCCTTTGCCCAAGCCCCGGAACAGAGCTTTCTTGTCTGCTACATCCTATAAAGCCTATAGAGCTGCTTGTTGTCTGGTTGCCGGTCGGGATGCTCAAGCTCGAGCTCGTCGCGCATGGCTGATCCATCCATACTATTTTTTCTCAGTATGGCCATACCCGAACCCGACCCTTTCAACTTCCAACTCGTGCCCTCCCCTTTCTTGTGCAGGCGAACGCGCTAAATTCATATCCGAACGACCATGCTCTTTATCACCCTCATCACCCGACCTGTAGCGTCACGTCAAGCAGTCAGATAGTCTTCTTCGCAAATGCCCATGTCTTCAACTCCTTGGCCCAGCCTTCTCTATGAATCTGTTAAGAATTGCTCCAGGGCTCTTGAGAGGTGAAACCACATGTTCCATCGGTCAAGCGGCCATCCTTGTGTGCGGCATTTATGCTTATCTGCCAGACTCTTATTACCGTTCAAAATGATGGATCTAGGTTGCCTTTCGGGCGTAGAAGCCCATCGATGGCCTTATCAATGGTACGTTGCAGTACTCTTTCTTGCCTGCGAAAGATCTTGTATGTCTAGGATCAGCTAGGATCACTTACAAACCCTCCACGATCCCTGTACTTTTCTTCATCGACGACGACCGTGCTCTAGCCGAACCATGCATGCTTCGCTGGGCCACCGATCTCTACCCTCCAAAGTCTCCGCCGATGTCGGTGCAACACACCAACGGTCAACCCCAGAAGCAGTGCATGTCATCTCGACGATCGCTCATGTTTTCCTGGTTTTCCTGGTCTACATTTTCTATGCGATAAATGAACACCTAGGCCCCAATGAACGACGTCGACAAGTGCCGAACGGTGCGATAAACAGTCCTGAGCCCTCTATGTTGCAGTCGCCATTCTCTCTCGTTGGCGACCTCACCTGGGCAGCGGAACAACTTTCATGATTGCAGTAAGTACCTTTACCGATTGTATTATTCCTTGATCTCATCACTTCACGTATTCAAAGAAACTCTGTTATTTGGAAAACCAGTCACTCGCCTACACTGGCCTTCAAAACATCACTCTCGTTGGCATTGGAACGGCTATTTCATTCCACGCTGCCAAGGATCGCGAAAAGAGGGAGATCGGGCTGAGGTGGAATCTACTTCAGCTCTACTCTCTTTCACCTGCACGTCTTTAAGTTGACGAAACCGGTTCGAGACGATCGCTCACTGCTCAGCGATCACTGACATTGGCACTTCCAAGGTCTGTGAATCGTGATTCATGATATACTTCCATCTTAACAACCGTTTTATGAGCCACGACGGGTACGCCCCCTGGCCTTTTACATCACATTGTGATTGTGACGCTGCGCCTCTCATTTTGCTTCGCTCCGCTCTGGCCGAGGCTGTCTTGCGTCACTCAATCCGTCAATCAATCAGGCTCTGCCGCGACCTCCTATCTACGGGACCCTGGACGAGACACGCCAAGTCATCTATGGTACATCATGCTGCGCCTTGTTATCATCCCATTATTCGCAATTTTTTCTGCTTTGGAAACCAAAGAATGGCCACTTCGACTTCGCACAGGCGTCGCCTCATCTCCTCCAAGACTGTTATTACTTCAATATTGTCATCGAATCGATATCGTATACCTTTCTTCAATCGTCCGACACAAGTATTCGACCGGCATAGGACACTTGGAAACCAGGCCTCAAAAGATAGTGCGGATTCACCGGCATTGCGTAAAGTGAAACTTCAACGGCTTCATTTCGTCTCATGAAGAAGGTATGGGATGCAGTCTTTTGAATAATGCCCGAGACCGATACATGTCTGATCACCTTCACTGCGGCGCTTTGCTTCGCTAAACACGCGTTGTAGAAGCTACGTTGTGTCGACTCGTCAGTGAAGCAGTATGCATCATTCAAGACCTATAAATTTCCGTGCTAAATTATGGATTATGTATGGACCAGGCAGAAAATTTATGCAACCCGTCGTTCACTAGAATTCTGCCAGGCATTTCTTACGGTACCCCAGCAGACAGGATACCGTCCGAATTATTGAAGCTTAGCGGTTCAAGGAGAATTCGCTTCAGAATGTGAGGGGAAAACGTGGCGCGTTAACGTTTTCTGGAGTCTAGACTCGGGCTTTGCTAGCAACAGGAAATTGTTACAGGAGGTGAACATGTTGAGGTGTGGTATCGAGAGTCCGTGTGTGTCTCACTGATTCCCTGATTCCCTGATTCCCTGACCACCCGCCCACCCTCTCACCATGCTGCACTTGATGCGGCCTTGGACTTCCTAGCGTGGCGGAGCACAACCCTCGGACGATGCGGTGGATGTCGATCACAGTACCGTTCATCAGACGTCCATGAAATGTCGCTACAGCCTCGTTTATCTCTCTTCGTCGCTGCTCAGATCTGTGACCATGATATTGCGTTATACCAGGTCATGATCACCTGTGCGGACAGGGCATCATGACCGATGAGGTGTAGATCACTCAGGCTTGATTTCATCGATGTCCGCTAGCAAAACACCGAGGCTTTCAAGCGCCCTCGGGCTCGTTGGAGCTTGTACGGCTATAGGTTGGGTATTAGATCTGAAAATCCTGGAAATACGCGGGCTCGGCGGGGTTGCTGGAGCCCTGCAGAGCTTGACATCGGAGTGAGTGGCGATGAGGGAACCCGATAAGATAACGGACAATGATCCGGAGTAAGGCAGCGACAACCAACCATCGGTACGCGTTTCTGTTGACCTCGAACCACGACATCGTTGTGGCCAGCGCTGTGTGTTCTCTTCTAAAATAGGGTCGGGGGAAGTTTCTGTGTAAGTTATCGCCACAAACGCTTATTGTATTCTTTCCGAACGCGTGTGCTGAACATGAGGCAGTCAGGGCCTTCCCGTGAACTCTGAGCCGCCTTCTTACGGGGTCTCGCCGCAGACTGTCCGCCGATTAGTTTGCAGGTCTCTGACTATTTCAATTTCCTTCCTTTCTATCCCGCCCAACATCGCTACCCACTGCATTTACCTGCATCGCCACGTCGTCCTCTAGTCGCCACATACCCGCTTTAGATGTCAACTGTGACATCTCAAGCACCATCATACAGGATTTCGCCCCCCAGAGGTGATGTATTCGATAACGAGCCCGATAAAGCATGGAAAGATGCACTAAAGGCTCAGATCGAGGAAGGCCTTTCTTCCATGGTGGCCGACGCCAAGAAGAACATGCAGGACGAGCTGGACAAGGAGGTAGTGACACCCCACCGTCGCGACGAGCTCACCCGCGAGTATAACGCTGCCATGAAGAATATTCGGGACCTGGCGGAGGATACCTTCCAGGTCGAGCTCGAGCGCGAACGCCAGGAACGCAGATGGGCGTCTGGCAAGGAAATGTTGCCACAGTGGACCGAGGCGCTTAAGCAGGAGCAACAGGACATCATGGACAGGATCAAAGGCTCGCAGAAGGAACTCGCTCCCTCGTCTACTGTCCAACCCCCTGAGGAGACTCCGCCACCGGAGCCGACGGTGCCTACTGAGGTACATTCTAGAGGACCTATTCCTGTGGAAATACCCCCCGAGCTCGCGGAGAAACGCGAGCGGCAACGGCGTGATGAGGAGGAAAGAACTCGCGATCGGAAGGAGAGGGAACGTCTGGAATGGGAGCGTCAAGAGCGACTTAATAAGGAGAAGCGGGAACGACAGGAGAAGGAGAGGCAAGATAAATTAGAGCAGGAAAGGCTGGAGAAACTGGAGGAGGAGAGACGGGAGCAGGAGCGTTTAGAGGAAAAGCGGAGGGAGGAGGGGAAAGAAAATGTACGAAAGGAAAGGCAGGAACGGAAACTGCTCAAGCGTGAGGCCAAAGAGGCGAGGGAGAGGGCGGCAAGAGAGAAGGAAGACAGGAAAAGGCAAGACCTGGAGAAGGAACGGCAGCGCGAGGAGCTTCAACGACAGGAGGTAGAGAAGGAACGAGACCGCGAGCGACACGCAATGCGTGGTACCACCCGTCGAGGCTCGGTCAATCGCAGTCACCTTAGAAGGGAGGATTACTCTGGTTCCCCTTCCGTCCATCGACGCTCTTCTCATTCTACCATCGCCGAACGACACGCCACTGAACTCCAAGAAAGTGAAGGTTCGTCCGATGTAGAAGAGGGACCTGTGCATCGAGTTCCGGAGCGTTCTCTTTCCATACGAAGGACCTCTCTCCACGAGCGACCTGTCGAACCCCCGATCAGCAGATCCATCGAGCATGTTTCCCGTCCCTCCTTGGAACGACACACTGCTCGTTCTCCACCAAATTCGATACATCAGATCTGGAAACCTTCGTCTCCCGAGGAGGATATCAGGCCCCCTTCCGCCTCCCCGCTCGCAAGAAGGAACAGCACTACAAGCATCAGGTCCACTGGATCTGCTGGTCATCGCCCCACCATAGCAGAACCCATTCTGGAGCGAAGCGACAGCGAGGCAGACGTTTTGGACGACGACGATGTCCCCAAGGCGCCCGAGCCAGAGACCACCTGGTCATCGCCGATGCCCAGATCGAAGGACAAGGATACACGCCGCGAGCACCGCAAGAGCTCAGCAAGCGAGCACACTCGTTTCGACGAGGCACCTCCTTCCTTCCCGGGTCCACCACGAACTCCACATCGGCCAGAGGAGATTCACCCGCTCCCCCCTCGTACCTTTAGCGACCGCTTCGATGAACCCCCATCTGCCTATGGAGGTAGCCCTCGGCTTCAGTACCGCCCGGACGATATTGGTCCTCGACCTTCGTCCAGCATGCGCCCGCCGATGGTCCACAAGACCTCCTACAGTGCAACGGATGAGTGGGATCACCCCCAGTATCCCCCCAATGGTCCTCCACGCTCCGTTAGAAGTAGAACCTCCTTCGACGAGCGTCCCTATCTCTACGCGCAGCCCCCGACTCCTTCTGGACGCGTAATATCACGGCCCCCGTCCATCCCAAACGAGGAAAGGGAGTATTATGACGCTCCATATCGCTCATATCCGACTCCCCCTGCCTCCGTAAGTCGCTCGTCTGGGCGCGAGCACCCGCCGCAGGCCTGGTATCCGGCTACTCGCACAGATTATCAGGATGGCCGCAGTAACACCTACAAGTGGGCTCAGCAGCCCGAGAGTCCCTCCATGCGTAGGTCTTCACTGACCGGGCAGCCCTCTAATCGCGAGTCATTGTACGGAAATAACTATACGGAGGGTGAGTCCCCAATGCGTTGTGCTTTTTGATTATGCTTATTGACCGTTCATTTCTTCTTGACAGAACCCTACGCAGTTCATGGCCCTTCAGAGTATTCGCGCCCATACGATCACCCACCGTCGTCTGCCAGCATCCCCATTTCCAGACGCAGACAGGATTCGGCAGGGATGGAGGAGGAAGGCTGGAAGACCTGGGCGACAGAGCAGACAGGCCTTCCCCCTCGTCGCCGCGATTCGGAACGGCGCGGCGGCGGCTACAGCTATCAAGAGCGCGACGACGGTCGAGACCGAGATCACGACTATGGCGGGCGAAACGGGCGCGACTGGGTATACGACCGTGATCGTGACCATGAGCTGTCCCGAAAACCGTCTTGGGGAGCTCGCGGGGATCGTCCGAAGTACGGACCCCCTCCTGACCCGGAACGGCGCGAGCACTGGCGGCCAACGCACCGTTCGCCGACATCATCGTTCAGCGGCAACCCACCTGCACACTTGTTTGGCGGACGCGATGGGCATCAGTCCGTTTCTGTGGCTGGTGACGATGATACAGATGGCTACGGTTTCGACGGGCAAGAGACGGACGTGGAGCTCGATCATAAGCAAGAGGAATGGGAGCGACGGAGGGAGGAAAGGCGAAGGGGCACTGCAAGAGAATTGGAAAGAGAGGAGAAAGATAGAGAGGAGACGTGGCGGATGCGGGAGGAGTCTTGGAAGTTTGCGCAAGCTGTCAAGGAGGATGAAGAGAGGAAGAGACGCGAGGCAGAGGTAGCCAAATTAGCGGAGGAAAGGTCAGCTGAGGAGGAGGCGCGAAGGATTGAGAGGGAGGCCGAGGCGGAAGAGAGGGCCCGGCTAGAGGCAGCGCGGAAAGCGGAACAGGAGAAGGAGGAGGAGGAACGCAGAATCGCGGATGAGGCCAGAAGGGTTGCCGATGAGAAGGCGCGGAAACTTGCCGCGGCTGAGGCCAGGAAATTGGAGGAAGCCAGGAAAAAGGCAGAGGAGGAGACAAAGAAGCTGAAGGAAAGGGAGGCAGAAATAAGGAGGAAGGCGGCGGAGGTACGCAAGAAGGAGGAGGAGGCGAAGAGAAAAGAGGAGGAGGCGCAGAGAAAAGAGGAGGAGGCGCAGAAAAAAGAGGAGGAGGCGCAGAGAAAAGAGGAGGAGGCGCAGAAAAAAGAGGAGGAGGCGCAGAGAAAAGAGGAGGAGGCGCAGCTGAAGGAGCAAGAAGCGAGAAAGAAGGAGCAAGAAGCACGGAGGAAGGAAGCAGACGCACGGAGGAAGGAGGAGGAGGCGAGGAGGAAGGAGTGGGATGCTCAGCAGAAGGAGGAGGAGGCGCGCCGCAGAGAGGAAGAGGCGCATAGCAAGGAGGAGGAGACTCGTAGGAAGGAGGCGGAGATAAAGCAGCGGGAGGAGGAACTCCGGAAACGGGAGGAGGAGTTGACCCGCCGGGAACAGGAGATCGCCTCTCAGAAAGAGGCCGCGAGGCTGCAACGAGAATGGGATATGGAGGAGGAAGCGAGACGCTCAGCAGAGGAGAAGAAGCGGGCGGACGATGAGAGGCAAGAGCGCTTTCGCAGGGAGCAACAGGAGGAGTTCCGCAGACGGGAACAGGAAATCCGCCAGAAAGCTGAGGAGCGTAAACGTCAGGATAGCGTCGGTGCTGACAGCGCTTGGACACCCCCTTCCTCATCCTATACCTCCACTCGATCCTTTTCTCAGGCCTCTGCTGTACCGGAAAGAAACGGACAGACTTCTGGCTGGAACAGCACCACCGGGAGTGCCTGGTCGACCTCACAGAAGCCGACCCCATCCGCGAATCCGTCAACATCGACATCGTCGACGGCTAAGCCACGATCGGGTTCTATCAACGCCACATATCCTCCCAGCACTCCGTCCCCCCACCCACCTTCAGCTAAAGAGGAGAGCGAATGGAGACGCAGACACGAGGAGCAGTTCCAGAGACAGCAGGAACGTTTCCGAGAGGAGCAACAGCGCATGGAGAACGCCAGGCAGCAGCGAGCGCAGGGAATCATCCCCACCAACGACGAAATCCTAGGCGCCTATGAGAAGCACGAGCGCATGTGGGAAAAGCTCCCATCTGTCACCGAGCTTCGCTGGGAGTCCATACCTTGGCCTACGTTCCGTGCACCCAAGATTCCAGAAGACATCACTTACAACGCCGTCCTCGCGTATCTGCAGTCTCCCCTTTATCCAGAGAAGGATAAGAGCCGGCCCTACAAGGATCGCCTCAAGGAGCATATCAGGCGATGGCATCCCGACCGTTTCGAAACGAAAACCCTGACAAGGGTCATTGAGGAGGACCAGGAGAGGGTGAAGGAGGCGGCCGGGTCGGTGGTGAGGACTCTCAACGATCTTTTAACGCGGTCAAACGCTCCCTCCACTCCTGCTCCATTTGCATGAACGCTTGGGTGGGCGAGCTTCATTAGGCTGAAGCGTATTCGGCGTCATGATTTGTTGTATCTATGTAGCCATTTCAGCATGTACGGATACGGATACCCCACGCATCCTTTGTATAAATATCAAATCAACCAGGAAATATATCATATTATCATAGTGGACTGTAGGCGGATAGAATCCAGTGCCCTGGCGGCCGGAAGGAGCGAGCACCTATGTTGGTCATTCTCGTCTCTCGGGGTCTAGAAAAGTATTGGCAGTTTGAAGCATCGACATTAATATGACCTTGGGCTAAGCATGGTTAGATTCATGAACAAACCACGGTTTTTCTCCGAATTCCGCATCCGCCCAGCAGAAACCACGGATTATGATGTTGCTGACGAAATTTTGAGTTAATCAGGGCAGACTCTAGAGACAGAAGTCTGGGGTGCTGGGGTTACAGAGGGGCAAAGGAAGAGGAGAGACAACACAGCATCCGTCAAGGTGATGAAGGTGTTGAAATAGACGTGTCTTCGCGTCTACTCGGGTGAAGCAGTGGACCCTCGCAATCGCGCGAGGGCATTCGTGTTATATCTACATACATATATACCTAGAAATGTGTATAGTCATGTAAAAATAAATAAAACGTCGAGGGGTAAAAGGGGCTATGTAGAGCTGGGTGCGCTTGGTACTATTTATATTCCAACACACCCCCGCAAGTGCAGCACAGTGAATGAAAGGATAGTGGCACAATGAGAATGAAAGCGTCACCCCTGGAAGTTGGGCAAGAAAACAGTGAACCAAAAAGAAACGCACCCCCGGAAAATCATCACTCTTATCAAAAAACACCGTCACTGCTGTCATCGCCGCTGCTCGACTCTTCATCTAACCAAACCATAGCTGCTGTTCCTGCTTTCTTTGCCTTTGCCTTTGCCTTCTCCCAAGCTTGCTTCTGTGGACACTCAGACTTGTAGTGCCCCTTCTCGTCGCAGAAGTAACAGGTAATTTCTGCCAAGCCTGTCACATTTCGATGCCCACGTCCGCTGTTTCCAACAGCCACCATCGCCTCATCCGTTGGTTCCCCCTTCACCTCAACTGTCTTTGAATCACTCGTGCTCTGGCATACTTCTTTGTTTAACAGGCAGTCGATGACGTGGTTGAGTGTCAGGAGATCTGAGGAGGTTGAGTCAAAATTGATGATGATGGGATCATAGGTGGGGGGAAGGCCCATGGTGAGTGCGAGGATTCTGTCCTGGTCACTGTCATTGATTCCAGCTTCCTCCATGCAAAATGCCAAGCCCTGGACAACACCAATCCAGGCCTGCATTGATTGCGAGTCTGTCTTCTTCATAGTAAGGAACTTCCATTGTAGGGCAAGGCTGGTCGCAAACCCAGCGGCACAATGCAGATGCTCCAAGGTCTCCCAGATTTCAAGTGGGTCATGAGAGCACATGTGGGAGAGCTGGCCATTCTCAACATGCAAGATTAGCTTGGCGCAAGCCTCGTCCATCTTCAACACATCTCGTTCCTTCTTTAACACCTCTACCTCTGCTGTGATCATCAACGCAGCCTTCTCCATTCCATCTGACTTGAATCTTGACACAGGAACCCAGACCATAGACCACAGACCTTGGCAGACCAGAACAGCCTCCATACAGATGGCCCATTCAGCATAGTTGGCATTGTTGAGGTTGGGAAAGTGCATGGTGGTATCAGATGCTGAAGACATGATTGGATGACAAGGGAAAAGGTGAGTGAGGTC
>JABCKV010000331.1:5516-15749 GCA_018282005.1 Asterophora parasitica | reverse complement strand
GAAGAGAGAGCTATTCAAACACAACTCGTTGTCAAACGATCGTTTGCAAAGATGAGAAGAGATCGAGAACTTACCCAGGTCCTATTTCCTTGAATCTGACACTTTCGACGGCAAGCTGCTCTCCGTTAATCTCCAAAGATCTGGCTTCCCAGTGAATTGCTCCTTGCTGTGCGTACGGGCTTTGGATAGTTGTCACTTGCGGCATACGATCACTTGGGTTGGCAAAACGCGAGCTCAGAACCCAGGACGAATCCGAGACGCTGGTAACCAAAGAATCGAGGTAGTTGGCCTTGCAGTTGAATATGTACTCAGTCGCCATGATGGAAGGCTGAGATGCCCAGGCTGAAATCGAGGCCTTTAAAGGATGATAACCTTCAGGCGCCGCAGTGCGCACAGCCTTTCAAGCTCTGTCAGTGTCAGCTCGAGCCTCCGTCGAGAGCGCGCATATCAGAATCAGAGAAAGCTTGGAAGAGCTGAATGCGTCACAGTCACACCTACGTGGTACCGTGACATACAACACCGAACGGCACTGAAGAGGCCTAGAGGTCTGTCAGGGCAAACGTCCCAAAAAGCAACTTCAAATCCCCTGTAATTTCGGCCTCAAATCCCCAATGTTGGACAAGGATTCCGCGTGATTTGGTCACGTGAAATCAAAAATCTTGAAGTTAAGCCGGCCAGGAGTCCACGACGCCAACGACGCGTCGCAAACGCACTTGGGATGGTAGTATACGTATAGAATTATCACATTGGACAGAGTACTTTCCCACTACTTCGCCATTTCCCTCCGCGTACTCAAATTAGACTTGTTTACGAATGACAACGATCAATGGAGGTAACTCGTCGAAAACGCGAATGCTGATCATTGATTTTTTTCCACACCGGCATCCGGAAATCTGCGGCCCGGCGGCTCGAATGCTCTCTAATCAGCTCAAATCCCCAATGGTCTGGACAAGGTTTCTGGGCGGCAGAGGCTCAAATACCCTATTTTCGGACAAGGAAATGGCCATTTTGGGGGCCTCAAATCCCCTATTTTTCGGACAGACCTCTAGGGGAGCTTCCCGGGGCCTCACTGAAGCTCAGATACTCTGCTAGCTATCCAGCTGGGAACGGCGAAATCTTGAAATGGGCTCGGCGCTGATCAGGAGTCGTAAATCAAGTTTCAAAGTGCGTTCGAAGGCTCGTTCCTCCAACAAGCTTTAACTGCTCCTCCCCGCAGATTCAGACTTGCAGCACTAGTAAGAAAAATATGTGCGATGCGTCGCGCATCCCCCTCTTGCATACTTGGGTCACGCTCGATCCTAATACAACTTGGACTGACAGTGACCTAGTAAGTCAGAAGTTCCAAAATGCTTAATTTGCGCTAAACCCGCAGGTCTATCGCAAATTCTGAAATTTCGGGAGTGGGTGGTAATAAAGCATCCAGCTACAGCTTCTACCTTGGAAGCAGCTGCCATGATGCTGGCCAATGCAAGCACTTGCGGGAGAACCTACCGCACGATCTCTAGAAATGACACTAGGAGCCTCGATGATCTCCTTGCAGGATATCGAAGACTTTGACGTTCCGAAGGATTGGTACTTGAGGTCATCCCGGAAGAGTTGTGGCGCCACGGGGTCATGGTTTACACGATATGAACATTTTCGGGGCAGAATGCCGCGTCGAGCGATATTTGAAGGCGAGTTTCGTCTTCAGGCGGACAGCAATAAATGGCTTCCAGTCGTTCTTGAATCCAGGACGTCAAAGACTCGCTTGAACTCGTGGTGGTGATAGATAATGAAGATTTTCAGAATGTGTGGCGTAGAAAAGGTTAACATCATCAACTCCGCGGCCTAGTCTCTGTGCTGCGGCGCACAGTATTTAAAGATGCACTATTCCACCGCAGTCTCTTTCTCTCGCCTTCCTTGAAGCAGCTTCAATCCTTGATCCTTGAATGTCGCAAATGCGGAGATAGCCCTCGGCACCTCTAGTTGGAACTGCATGGAAAGTTGTAGCCTGAAGTTCGATCTTACTGCGGAGGGTAACGCGATCGTTGTCGAATGACTCGGCTGGCAGCCGACTCCCGTTCAAGCAATTATTAACCGCATCCGTAAATTGTCCGTAACACATTCTCCCGTCACATAAAACCTGGATACAGCCTATCTTGCTTTATAGTATGATGTATGATCGATGAGTTCGAACATTCCACGTTCAACTCGTTGTAGCTCATGATGTCTGCTGCATGATCAAGATCCGACCTAGTCGGAGCTGATCATGAGGACAAAACTCTTGGCACTTTTTATCCACTGGCCATGGACCTCCTTCAAGGCTCTCGAGCTCAATGCATGGCCATACTCCATATGCACTGGGATTACGACACTTGACTGCGATTTTGCTGCGCAGTGCTCTTTGACAGCAATTGCGCCCATTTCCGACTGCGGGCCCATTCAAAAAGTCCCTTGCTGCGCAGGCGCATATGGTGTATCATCTCTGCGATCATTCGCCACTCCATTGCAAGCGCGCAACATTTGTATTAAATCAGCGGAGGTGGGGTAAACCGTCGTCATCATTTCCATTTCTTTCTACCATGCGTCCCCAGGCCATCTACCTCGACGACTCCAAGTCGGAGCAACAGGTTCCTCTGCTTCCTGCCCACGTCGAGCCCGAGCCTGCTCCTCCTGCCAACGATCGTCGCTCCAAGTGCATGCGCAAGGGGCTGAGGTTCCTCGCAACTGGCGTGTTCCTATGGCTGGCCTTCAAGGTCTTAAGTGATCATTTCGTCTACTTTGGCGGGTACCATAGCAAGGTTTGCATTTCCTTCAGTGTTCTCTGCCCTGCGTTCTCATTGCTTATCCGCTCCTGAAGGCATCTACATCTGCCTCGATGGATTGGCGCGTACCCCCCGATGTCAATCTTGAGGAGTGCGCTACATGGCAGGGCGATGTCAAGCCCCGAGGGCTCGGTCGCGTCGCTCTTTACGATCCCTACACCGCCTCAGCCAGCTTCGCCCTTCCCATTTCGTCAGAAAAGCTCTTCTTGCTCTCGCGCGGCGCGGCATCGGGCTCCCTCAAGGTCCGCCACGGAGGAGACAACGAGGACGTGGAGATCGGTGTCATCGCGCACTACAGGGACGAAGATGCTCTTGAAACTGTCCAAGTGTGCACCCTTTCGCGGGGTGAAGGAGAGAATGGCTTCGGGATCTTTGTGAGTCGAGTTTTGGGTACCTCCTGGAGACATTAGTGCCTGATTATGGGTGATTGCAACTAGGGCCCCGAGCGTTGGTCTGGGCGTAACCGTGTCAATTTCGCGGTGACGCTCCATCTCCCTAAAGGTCACGATGGCTCGGTTCTGTACGTGAACGATTTCGCGACCGATTTTCCATTGTTCGCGCATCAAATCGGTGATCTCCACGGGCATGTCCATTTCGATTCCATCTCCCTCAAGTCATCGAACTCGCCCATTGTCGTCGAGGTGCATTTTGTCAATGTCTACCTATGATACACTTCTAACACACTCTCTGTAGTCCCTGGGCGCTGAGAAAGCCGAAGTGAAGACATCCAATAGTCCCATCGACGGGACCTTCAATGTTTCATCGTCGCTTAAATTGGTGACCAGCAACTCTCACGTCCACGCCAACGTGAACCTCTACAACGACGAGGAAAAGGCGGTCACCGATCTTCTCATCAGCACGAGCAACGCGTAAGTAGTCCTAAATAATTATCCAGACGCTTCCTCACGGATCCCATCCCAGCCCTATCAAAAGCACCCTGCAGCTTGCGTCGGCTCAAAAGGCTGGGGGCAAGTTCAAGATCGGCATCTCCACCTCGAACGCGCCACTCGACCTCAACTTCTCCGACGCGCCTGTGAACTCCGTGCTCCTACTCGACGCACATACCTCTGTCTCCCGTGCCACGGTCCAGCTGCACAAGACGTTTGATGGCACCTTCGACATCTCCTCGTCGTTGAAGCGACCCGTAGTGGTCTGGGAAGGCAACCCCGAAGATCCCGCGGGGGAGGGAAGGACACGCAAGGTCGCCGTGGATGTTCGCGGCTCTACGGTTTCGGGAAGCGCTAGGTGGTCTGGATCGGATGAGCTGATTCCTGGAAGGGTTAGCGTCACTACGTCTCTGTCTCCTTTGACCTTAAAACTTTGAGGCGGTACCGGTGGGCGATGATTGTGAGATTTCCTCCTTTTATGTAGATACGTTTTTCAACTCCTGGACATACTTGTGCATTTGTGGATGGTAATGTTACGTGACCCAAAATTTGTCCAGAGGGAGTGCTTAGCTCAAGGTCCGCGAATACTTGCACTACACTCAAATCGGCGCTTTACGTGGCATCAGCGCCACTTGTCATTCAATACTCCACAAAGCTGCACTAAAATTATCCGAGGTCACTACCATGCGAATACGGTGAACGTTTGTCGAAGCACTCATGCTGTAGAGTGCTGAAGGCATCGAGCAATGGTGGCGACCAGCAGGTTCTCCACCGCAGGAGTCATCGATTCAGAAGTCGTCATCGGAGAGACAGATAAGGTGATCATTTGACATGGAATACGCAATCACAATCGATAACACTGCTGTTTCCCAAGTATACCCATGTCCACCTCTCCATCGATCCCCTCGTTTAAGCTGCTAGACGGCACCTCGATTCCCTGGCTCGCCTGGGGTAATGGTTCAGGGCAAGCAAAGAAGGCTGCTGTGGAGGCTGGACAGCAGGCTCTCGCTGCGGGAATACGCCACATCGATACTGCGCAAATCTATGGAACAGAGGAAGCAACTGGCCACGTCGTTTCAGGATCACCCCTCCCCAAAGATGACATCTATGTCACCAGCAAACGTAAGATGCACACTGAGCCTCACGAAGCGATCGATACCTGACAGTCCATCACCACGCTGTTTCCTTATTGTTTCCTTCTGGTTTCCTTCCACCCACCAATCACCTGTCGATGCACGCCATACACCTCAGTTTCAAATCTAGCAAATGGCCAGCCGGTCCCCTTGGATCAGGTGCGCGCCTCAGTTGCAGAGTCGGTCAGGAAGCTTGGTTTTGTCCCCGACCTCTTCCTTGTCCACAACCCCTTCGTTGCTCCCCCGGGGGAGCTTAAGGCGCTTTGGAAGATCTTGGAAGAGCTGAAGGACGAGGGGAAACTCAAGAGCATCGGTGTCAGTAATTTCCGCGTGCAGGACTTCGAGGCCATCCTGGACGATGCAAAGTATAAACCCGTGGTCAATCAGGTGAAGTGCTATTTCGAGTGACGAGATGAAAATAGCGCTAATAGGAATCATGCATTCTTCCTCACCTCCTTGTGATCGATTCGGGTGATTCAACTCTTAAGATCGAGTATCACCCCTACACGCTCACGCACCTGCAGCCTGTCCTAGAGCTCCAAGCCAAGCATGGCATTGTAACAGAAGCGTATGGGCCCCTGACGCCCGTCCTGCGTCACGTGACAGGAGGCCCGCTCAAGACTGTCCTTGAACGAATTGCGGAACGTCTGAGCAAAGCGACAGGGAAGTCCGTCGACCTCGCAACTGTTCTATTGTTGTGGACCCGCGCACAGGGAGCGGTAGCAGTCACGTCTAGCGGAAATGCCGAACGTATTAAGCTCCTGGCCGAGGTGTCGCAGCTCCCCGACCTCCTTGAAGCAAGTGAGGTTGAGGACATCACGCGTGTTGGGAAGACGGTCCATTTCAGGTACTATGTGCGTCGTGTTCAGTGCAAGTTAAATATAGCCCGCGTGTTGCTAATCTTTGCTGTCTAATCTGCCGCAGACGGAGCACATGGAAATCGACTTCCCGCTGCCGAACCTCCCCAATGGCCTGTAGGGTATATAAGCTACGTCACCGCGTCGTCCCTATTCTTGGCCCGAGCGCACGTCGGACATGGGTGATTTTGCTGAGATGAAGCATAAATAGAAGGACTGTTGATTGAAATTTGAATCTAATGTGGGGTGCAAGTTGAGCGGAAGTATAAAAATCGTGCCACACAAGCAAGACCTCTCCGAGTCGGACACAGTCCCCTTTCCAGCGGTGCGACAAAACGTTTAAGAAACCCCACAGATCGAGTCAGTGAGGTGAACGTGTCTAAATTGCGCATTACACCCCCGTTTTCCGGCCAAGGTCCGGCTGGGCCAGGGCTGGGCATCGAGGAAGGCTTGGCATGTGGTGGCCAAGTCATTCGGAGGGAAAGGTCAACTAAACTGAGTGGCATAACTCAGTCAGAGGTGCTATTAACGTTGCGCCCAATGGATATGAGCCGTGTTTTTAGAACTGTCGAGTCTATGGAAGGAAAAGACCCTCGGAGAAGTCGCTGAGGCAGGATCCGAAGAATGAAGAGAATTTGCTGGCGCGACATTGCATCATGGTGCCGAAATACAGGAACAAATAATAGTGATCTTGTATGACGGACGGACCTCGATCGCCTTAAAAGCGATGTTTTCTTCAGCCATGGACCCTCCTCTACAAGTCCTCTATTACCCCACGTCTCGCGGTCGCCCGTAACACTCTGCTGCTTTGCATTTCGCATTTCTCTTTATTATTCTCTGGTGAGTCCATGCCTGGGCGGCATTTATGTTGCATCCATGTCGTGGTCACTGACTGACTCGATTTCCAGCACGGCCCAGTATATATTTTTCATCGGACGACAATGAGCCTCACTCACCAAGGACTCATCTCTTTGAGTCTTCAAGAGGGAACGTCCTCGCGGGCTCCGACCCAGGGAGACTGTGACATCAAATTGCCCATTGAACTGTGGCTCGAAATTCTCTCCTACACGTCGACATCATCTATTCGGGCTCTCACTCTTACCTGCAGTACCCTTCGCTGGGTTGCCCAACCTTTCCTATTCAAAATCTTTGTCGTTCACCTCCACACCCCTACGCCACCATCTTCCAACAACAGGCCTTCCAGCAATCGACGTGCCTCCAACCCGTTGAACACACGTTCACGGTTGACAGCACTATTCTACCCACACATTGTCAACGCCATAACGGAGATGCGTTTGATTCCTCCAGCGCCAGCGTCAGAGCCTACACGTAACCAAGGACCCCAATCACCGCTTTCAGCTGACAGCGATCTCATCAACACCATCTTCACCGCTCTGCCATCACTGGCGAACCTGCGCAGACTTGTTTGCCATGATGTCGTCTTCACCAAGGAAAATTTGTCGGTCCTTACCCGTCTCCCTCAGCTCACGTACCTTGAGCTTCAATCATGCATAACGACGTGCACGGCCGACAATTTCCCCGATTTTTCCAAGGTTCAGCTTGAAACATTCATATTCGACTTTCCATACAACTCTTTGGATTATTTCTCGAATTCCCGATTTTTGGCCCTCTTCTTGCAGTCCCGCAAGTTGAAGCGTATCCTTGCGGGACCGGCCAATGATATCCTCTATGCCATTGCCGAAACAGCTCCTCCCGCTTCTCTGTCTATTCTCGAGATCCCAGTCAGCTGTGTCGATTCACCGCTCTTCGTTCCAACGCTGGCCGCATATCCATCCATCCAGGAGCTCTCTTTATATATGGCGATCGGCAACACCCACCTTCCCCCTTTGGACTTCTTGCCCCCCGACGTTCTTCCCAATCTGCGCACCTACCGTGGGCCCCGGACATATACACCATGGTTCACGCGCGACCGCGGCGTCACCAACGTGGAGTTCTCCCTCCCCGCCCGGCCAAATGACCTTTGCAATACCATCATGGGCCTCGCGAACCAGATCGAGTCGCTCTCCTGCAAGGTCGACAGCCTTGACGCCACACTCCTCAAGACGATCCATACCACCTTCCCCTCGCTCAAGCACCTCGCCATCTCAGGCGTCGCCGTCGACATCGATTGCCTCTCCTCCGTCCTTGCCATTGCCAAGGTCCACCGCGGCCTCACCAGCATCCAGATCAGCGTCCAGACGGGCGAGCCTCGCCTCACCAATAGCTGGGGCTCCCTCGTCGCCAAGATGTTCTTGAGCCGCCTCACACGCTCGTATCCTGCCCTGCAGCGCGCCAAGCTGGTGTACCAGCCCCAGGTCTCGGCTGTATGGAACCGCGGCACTGAGAAAAAGGAGTCTGCCGCCGTCGTCGATCCGTCGGAGCTGCGCATCGAAAAGCAGGAGGCCCCGGTCAAGGCCAACGCCATCTGGGACATGCTGCGGTTCAACTAAAAATACGTATTCTTTTTACGTCTTACCTTACAGACTCTGCTTGTCGTTCATGCCTATTTTGCTTCGTGGGTTTTGTGATGAATGGTGGTTTCGTGCTGTGGACACTGTATGTACTATCATCTATTTACGTTAATCGCAATATAATACTCTAGAGACTCGTAAACCACGGGTGATTAATCAGGTCTTTTGCTCTGAAGCGTTCACGGGGATTAAGCTTGAGGATCGTCGCAAGGAAGCCGGTGGTTGCCCCGTTGTCGTCGGGTTGGATTCGCTCACGAAGGATATCCCCAAGTGCCACCGGGTAAAAGGTCGTGTCGATCCGCATGGTGCCTGCTGCGTGTTAGGCGCGTCGTCCCCCACATACTCTCGAAAACGATTTTAGCTCACCCGTGTCGGTAAACCACTGGTCAGAGTGCGGATAGGCCTTCAACATGTCCAGTGGGAAAGGCCCCAGGATTTCGATTATTTGAATGAGATGTGATTCTTCCGCTGTCAGGCCGAGGTCGAGCGTCTGGAACTCTGGATCGAATAAGCGTTCGCCGGCGAGGAGCTCGTAAACCTGAATTACCCATCACTCATCATCTTCGTGATTGTGGAGCAGATATTCGCGACGTACCAGGCATCCCAGAGCCCAAATATCGGCACTGGGCTCGTGTGGCGCGCCTAGGATAATTTCCGGAGATCTCAATGCACGCGCGTCAAACACATCTTGTAGCCGCAGGCTGCGTCTATCTTACCACGAGTCATTCGATGTCATAGTCGTTTAACTGCACGTCAACTCACCAGGGTCGCCGCTGGGAAGCACACTGAACACTGGTTGTGACGTAGAGGTCAGCATGCTGTTTACGTCGAAGAACATCGTTTCAAATGATGTCTCCGACCGAGGACTGAGTGAAGGCCGCGATTCCGCTGTAAGCTGCGAAATGAGGGCGCGCATGTCATATGGCGAGAGCACGATGCTATTGAGGTCGAGACCTGGTCATATAATTATAAGTAAATTCAACACGTTGCAATCAGACCTTTTGGCGACGGCGAACTTGAAATATAATAATGATCCACAGGAAGACCGGGACGACTCACCGCAGTGTACGACGCGGTGTGCTTCATGAAGGTTCTCAAGCCCCCGAAGTACGTCCCTCGCGATAAGCTTAACAACCTGTATGGGAAGCTGGTTGCCGATATGCGCGCAGAGATCGGCTACGGACACATGCCGCTCCCCAAAAGTGTCTGTCGCATTCCACTCGTACATGCTCAGTTCTTCTTGTGGCCGGAACACAGTCCCGGGCACGTCCAGGACGAGCGAGCGATGAGGGTAATAAAAAGGTGCGACGCGTCGGCGGGCGTAATTCTTGACTCTGCGGACGAGACGTTTAAACCGACCTGAGAGGCGCGTCCAGGGTGAAAACATTGTTCGAGGAAAGTGGGGTCCAGACACAGGGCATCCAGAGAGTATCTTTATATAGCATTTGTATAGGATAGAGACGAGGGATTCATTACCATGGTTTCGCGCTGTCTGGGCGTGTTCGATGGAAGCCTCCGGCGTGTGGCTATTATACTTTAGAAGAACGCTGGTGTTAAAAGTTTCCCTCCCGCTCGCGATGGCAGGCTTCTTTCCTCGTTATAGATGTCAAGTCAGGCAGAGTCACCTCCTTAGATCAGCAGGATGGTAGATGCATGGAATGCTTTGTTACGCTTCAATTCCTCGACGTCCATGCGCAAGCTTGAGTCATTGGTCAGTTTACGTCTCACCCGAATAAGGCCCTCGAACATTTGGCGGATGATGAGGCCTGAGGAATCGTCATTTGTATCCATGTAAATTTGATGGCTGATTATGATTGAATTTAGCTGAAGCACTTGAGTATTAGTAATAAGGTGGTAAAGTGACTGCCCGATGAGGAGATGCTGCGCCACTCGGACTCTCTGATTCGCATGAGACAAAAGACAGTTCAAGCAGGATCAACGAGGACCAGACAGGTCGAAGAGAAACGGATGTAAATTTCGGTGGCTAAGATGATACTATAAGAACTTGAGTAGATTATCAACATACGAGGCCACAAGTCACAGCAGGAATTTAGGCGCCAATGTAATCAGTGCCTTCCTTA
>JABCKV010000330.1:0-15807 GCA_018282005.1 Asterophora parasitica | reverse complement strand
TTCCTCACTCGCACCCTCTATCTCTCTCTCTTTGCACAACCTGGGTACTGCTCGCTTGTTCGTTCTCCATTCTCCGACCTTTTTTCTAAGTCCTACTGTACAGTGCAATTGCCCCGAGCTCGAGTCGAACGAGCCTGCCCTCTCTGTACCTTTACTCCTGCTTCCACTTGTGCTTCTGCTTGTTGTCATGCACGCACGAAGCCTGAGGCTTTCATACCCAAATGTGTACTAATACAGATATACCTATACTTATTAGAGTCCTAGGCCAGAATATTCGCGACGCGCGGACACGAGAGAAGTACCGGGTACCGTTGGGAACAGTTTCTTACAGCGGACGGAGTGCCCTAGGCTCGAGTCGAAGGAGTACTCCCCCGTATCATCGATCTTATCACACATTGATACATTGATGAGGGGTGTGTGCTTGGTATCAGGTATACCATCACGGCTTTTCTATCACCTTTGAACTTAATTACTTATTACAATCATCGTGCCACAAGTGAATTCTGCTACTGTACCTTGACTGTACCAACCCTGCTTCTCATAGTACCCCACGGTGTAACGTCAGTAGTTCTACACTACGCCTGATCCTTAAATTTTTGCGATCATTGCGCGTCTGTCGGGGTCCACGAGCGGTGAAAAAAAAAACCTTGCATGATGCCCTAGGCTCGAATCGAATGAGTCCTCGCCTGCAAACCAAAGAGATCCCGTCAGAAGTTAGCGAATACAAACAATGCGGGGTGTGCGCCTGCATACTACCAGGGCTCTTCTCTCTACTTTTGCTTACTTCTACTTGTCGGAATTTTTGCGCCTTGAATGAGCAGCCCTCACAACTCGCCCAGAATTGGGATGAGCAAAAAAATATTCTGCATAGTCACGATACCAATACTTCACAAATCGATTTTGAAGACAATCGTTCAAAATGACAACGCTGCGACATACCCCGGCCCTTAGCTCGAGTCGAAGGAGTCCTCCTCAGTATCCGGAGTCCTACAGATTTGTATTCATGAGGGGTGTGCACCGGTACACCACCAAGGCCCAAGTTCCCCTTCTCTTAAGATCAATGTACTGAGAGTCTTCAACAAAGTAATGCATGTCGTCAGGGCCGGGGAGGAGTCGGAAAGGAAAGATTAAAAACTGTGGATACCACCTCGGATATGGACACGGTCAGCGCCCTGAGCTCGACACAAACGAGTCCTCCCATGTATCACCTTCGGCCAACATCACTCATAAGAGGGGTGCATGCTGGTACACCGTGACCAGGGCTCTGATATACATTGTTATTGCCGTGCCCAAAAACGCGCCAGTTCGAAGAACAAAGCCTTGACACCAGACACGCATTGCAATTGACACGAGGAGTCTATGTCCTAGACTCAGAAAAGTTTCGAAGACGGATAATGATGCGCAAGCATTTGCGCCACAGTCAACTGTCAAGACACTGGCCTGGAGGCGTGGAGTAATCCTTCGGAAACATCGGAAGCCGAAGCCAACTTACTTTACCAGCCGATGTTGTTACTAAGCAATGCTTGTTACGTGAATCCCTATGATATGTATGCAGTGGTGTAAGTGACGCAAAGCATGGTATATGTATATCGATCGTGCCCCAATGAACCCGAAGAAGAAAAAAACCTCGACGACACATGGTGCGAATGTGAATGTGTACTAAGTGAAGTTCTGGCTCGCCAGCGCCCAGAAACGAATAAAAGAAAATGTCGGTCTGCGGGTGCGGCGTTGCAAATCAATCTGTTAGCGAGCTTAGAAGTTCAGCTCGGCGCGGCGGCGATGCATGCGGGCGAGATGAGTTGCCTGGGGAGAGCGCTTGGCCTTGGTGCGGGTGACGCACACGACCTCTAGCTCATCCTCTGCGGGCTTGGACGGGGTGGGAGCTGCAGTGGTCGTTGGAGCGGGAGGAGCGGCAGTGGTCGTAGGCTTGCCGTCGGAAGGGGGTCCAGCGAAGATGTCGTTTTGAGCACCTGTGTGTTGAACAAGATCAATTACTCGAACGCAACCACGCGGAAGAGGGAGGACACGTACCATCGGCGAAGCCAAGCTTCTGGTTGTACGCGGGGGACTTATTCTGGCCAGCGCGATCAAAGCCAGACACCTTGATGTTGTTGCCGGTCTTCTGGTTCCAGTAGATCATCTGCTTTGCGCCCTTGACGCACTTCGATTGGTCGTCCTCGCACCAAACGGCGGGCTTGGGAGCAGCAAGTGGAGTGACGGAGGTCGCGCCGGTGACCTGGCATTTGAAGGCCTGGTGGTACATGTTGGGAATGCCGCAACTGGGATAGTGTCAGATAAGGATATGAAGTATGGGCGAAACAGTGCGTACCCATTGGGAACCCAACCCCAAGCGCAGATACATCCACCAGGAGGGCACGCAGGCAAGTCCTTGGGGACATCGTACTTGGTGAGACGGAGCCAGGGAGTGCTGAAATTTTCATTACATAAAAAAAAGCTATTGAGATGAAGCGATGATGAACGCACTGGTAGCGGACGCTGAAGACGACGAGGTTGTCCGGGGTGACCTTCTTGATATCCGACTGTCATGGTAAGGTCAGATGTCAAATTCTTCCTCTCTCGGTCGATAAAGCTGTCAATACTCACCTGGTAGGAGATGGCGAACGCCGTGCCGGCTGCCATTGACTGGTTCTGGGTGTGCACTGCACAATATAAGAATGATGAGGGGGGCTTATGGGCGAAAGGGGCTGGTTACGACGCACTGTTGGGGGTGGTGATGCAGCCGGGACTCTTGTTCTGTCGTTGATGGTGAGTGGGTAACTTCGTTCGCAGGCGGATAGAAGACATACGTAGTCGGCGGGGTAAACCTCGCCATCGACCCAGTCCGAGGTATACTTGCCGTTGTACGAAAGGCTGGTTTTGGCACGGTTCGATGCGATCTCGACGGTGAAGTCTTTTCCAGCGGGGCTTTTGAGAAATATTTCCTTATGAGCGGTTGCAAGCACGAAACAATGAGGAAAAACTCACAGTTCCAAAAAGTCTCCGGCCTTAGGGGGAAAGTTGTCGCACTAAAGTACGTCGAGTGGTGAGATACACGAGATATTTCTGTCCAGACAAGTTGCCTACGTTGTCGACATGGTGGAACCACCAGTCTTCAAAGGGAAGATCGTACAAGGGGTTCACCGGGTTGTTGTTGTTGAGGTCGACCTTGCCAGTAGGTCCCTACAAAAAAGAAGTCGTCGATTGATCAGAACGACGGCCGGCGCTTGAGGAGGGACACCGACCACTCACGTCCAGACAGTACATGCCCTTGTGGAATGCACCCAGATGGGCTTTCGCAAGAGTGGAGAACAAGGCCGCAGTGACCAATGCGAGACGCAACATTGTGAAATAAAGACAGTGGGGTTTTGAAACGAAAGTGGTGTCGAGCGAGAGGAAACTCAAATCGCTAACGGGTGAGGGGCACGAGACGAGAGAGAAAAGGAGAGAAAATGATGAGGTTCGACTCGCGTTCTCGAGCACATTATAAGGGAGCTTGGCAAGTTCGCTTGACGCCCCTCCAGACCAAAGTGGTTGTCAGGCACGAGATGCGCTGAGCATTAATTGCCTCGCCCCGGTCTCACGGCAGCGGAGGTTACATAGGGTCCACATTCAATGCGCATATTGCTGCATGCTACCCTGGATGCTGACTCTGGGAAGGAATCCTGGCTGAGGTAAGCACCGTTCGTCCTGACATGTATGGCCTGTCCACCGAAAAGTCAGCGTATGGAGAAACAGATCCCCAGGTGAACTCACAGAGTTACAGTATGTGGTACAATTCACAAGTCCTCCCTCGAGCCTCGGAATCACCGAAACTGCATTTACGCTTACATACACAGGTGGTAGGGCCTAGGCTTGAGAACAGTGGTAACCAAGGGTGCCGGTGCCGGGTGAACCCCTGTGAACCCTGAGCAGTTTGAAGTTTCTATGTAGAGACGAATCAGACGACTTTTAAGTATCGAGGAATCAGGCCGCTTATTTACCGGCGGAGGGAGCACACGCGTACAGCTGAGTACACATATTCAAATTAGCTGATATCGGGTCGACACCATTTAAGATTCAGCGTGGCGCTCCTCTCGAGAATTGCTTACATAGTATTTTGTGGTGTATTAAGTTAGTAGACTTCAACGTGCTGAGCGCTAGCGCATCAATTCGAATTTCGACCTTCGGTATGTCCACGCTTGCCACCTGGACTTCAACCCATTAGGAGAGTTCACAGGGCTGGTACTCGTGGTAGGTCTGGGCCGCTAGTAGAGGGCCTTGATGACCTGAATGGCCACACGAGTGAACGAATGAAACCCGCATGTGCCATGAATGACAAACGTTGGAGGACAAGTTGAAGCGAGCCGTGACAACCAAACGTGGGCGTAGCATGACAACAGCCTAAGCGGCGCGGAGGATATAATTCGACGAGAAACTCAGAGCGCTGAACGCGAGAGAAGAGAGGGAGACGAATAAGTACTTAAGTCACTAAGTACTAGTAAGCAACCGAATGAGCGGCGGACAAAGCAAGTGGGATTCGGGAGAGCGAGTACTAGTCAACTCATCGCACGGATTGTGATGGTGATGACTGAAAATTGGCGCTGCGCGGCGTCCTATCCACTGCGTGATAGTACGACGAAGCGCGAGATCGGACTTTTGTCGTGCTGCTGCTCGTGCATGGTGTTGACCATTCCGATCGCAGTCCTCGTGGTGGTTCGCTTATGGTGTCCGAGGCGTCGCCACCGAGTTGCGTAACGCGTTAAACCTATCTTCATCGACAGCGTCGGACTATTAGAAGTACTGTAGGAATGGCGGGGCATCAGCCTAAAGTCCAGCACTCTGGAGAAGCCGGAAGGGAGAACGAAGAAGGGAAGAAGGGGTGAATAAAGAGGAACTGAACGACATGAAAGGAGAGGCGCCGAGAGGTTTGAGAGTGGCGGAGGAAGATGGGGCAGAAACAAATGGATGGAGGGGTAGACGTGGATGTGGACATAGGGTAAGTGAAATAGCGGTGAGTGAGGGGAGAATAATCTGCGGCGGGAGGGCAGTATGAAAGGAAAAGTGCGGATGGGCGAGTAGAAAATAGATGGTAGAGTCACGCGTACGCGCGGGACGAAACGGGGAACGGGGAAGAAGCCCGGGACAGGGAGGAATAAAGAAAAGGAATATACCACGAAAAAAGAAAGAAGGGCAGTCCGAAAGCAAATGAGGAGGATGAGAGGCCACGAACGAGTGCATGTGGGACATGAATTCATGATCATTGCTTGGAGATGCGGAGAGTGAAAAGCGGATGTGAGTAAGGGAACAGAGGGAGCCGGGGAGAGCTCGAGTGGAGCGAAACTCGGAAAAATCGTTGAAGTGGACCAGCGGAAAAACTCACCTTGTCGCAAAGCGAGTAATTGCGCAGCTCTAGTCGAAACCAGAGGAACTGCTGGCAACGAACCATTCGGGTTCTTGCTGGATAAGGTTCTTCAGTGTATTGAGCTGCCATTGGGTCGGTCTTTGCTTATACGAGCTGCGAAGTGCGCTGCACACAGTAATGACGTGTATCACAGTCGAATTGTCGTCGCTCGGTACTATCGGATGCTCGTTGATCCTGCAGACGGCTTCTTCCACCTGTATTTGCCTATACCCCGACGCTGCTTTCAGCATGTCCAGAACAGCGATACACTTGATCGGGCTGCTATCGTCGCGCTGCTCAGGGAGACAGCGCTGGTTGTGGAATGTGGTAATCCAGTCATCGGAGATAGCGAAACCGTAGAAGATGCGACGACCTGGCACACGGGGTGGTTGTGGGATAAAAGCCAGCCTGCGCCCCGATCGGTTCGTCGAATTGGTGGACGAAGCGACAGGGTGTGCCTGTACACGAAAAGTAATGTTAGTTAGTACTAGTAGCAACTTCAAATTTGTGACTAGGGATCATCATTGAACTTGCCATGATCAATATGCTGGGATATTTGCACGAGCGATTACAGGTCGTGATGAAGCTTGGAGCACCGCAGAGGTGACAGTGCTTCGAAGCGCGGCGGTGTGAGGAGCTCGAGAGCGGAGGAGGTAAGTTGAATGATGGACAAAAGAGGAAATCGAATCCGGAGTCCAAACGCCTCTGGGAGCAACACGTTTTAGCCGCTCGGATAATAGCTCTCATCACAGTACAGTACCCTGCTCGCCACCTCCAAGACTGTGCGCTTCTTTTTCGCCCCCTCTTCTCGAGTACCTGCCCGCGTCTCGTCACCTCGATAATCCACGAACGCCGCAGGCTCGATCTCTTGTCGATCTCAGGCTACTCTCGAGTTTTAGTTTTCAACGGGCTGTTCTAGTCTCACGACTCGGAGGAGGAAAAAAAAATCAGAATGCCTCTATTATTTCCCCGGGCTCGCGTCAAACCAGTCCTCCCATGTATCTTCCTATAGACAGCTTCTGAACCATATGGGGTATGTGCCGGTACACCACCAGAGCTCTTCAACTTCTATCTCTTCTTTCCGTTATGCATTTTGGACTTTAGTGTGAACTTCCTTTCAATATGTGCTGATTTGGGCCATGAGGGACAACTTGAAGGAAGACTGCGGAAGATTGACTGGACTAAGAGGGAAAAAATATTGCCAGTAGTACAGACTCTCGCACAGAAAGTTCGCGTCGTAAGTAGTATGCCAATCAGGACGGAACTCCTGGAAGGAGGAGAAAAACGTTCCGAGATATCATTCAGAGGAACACTGGTGCCCCAGGCTCGAATCGAGCAAGTCGTGTCCCCGGGTGTGCACCAATACACCACCAGGGCTCAAATTCTCCTTCCAAGTACGTGTCAAGGATTCACAGCTGCATTGTGGATTTTCTTCAAACTTAGTACGAGAAAAAATTGAAACAAATAATAGTGCGTCCAGTACCATTACTGTACACATAAGGCCCCAGGCTCGAGTCGAACGAATCTCCTGTACAACCAATTCTCGAACGTACGTTGTAGGGGTGTGCGCCGGTACACCACTGGGGCTCTTCACCTTCTACTTGACGAGCGTGAGGATCAGAAAAAACCTCGGAGGGAGGCAAAGG
This sequence comes from Asterophora parasitica, assembly GCA_018282005.1. Taxonomy (NCBI): domain Eukaryota; kingdom Fungi; phylum Basidiomycota; class Agaricomycetes; order Agaricales; family Lyophyllaceae; genus Asterophora; species Asterophora parasitica. The sequence continues at coordinate 8,781 of JABCKV010000330.1, read as the reverse complement.
GTTGCCAGATTGACGTCGACAAAGCATCACGATGGAATATTGTTGATATTGAAGAGTGAGGTCAGGTACCCAAGAGAGGATACAGGGAAGAAACCGAGTGGAAAAACGTCTCCGACGACCAGGTCTCACGAGTCATGATAAAGTTGAAAAGGGATCATACTGACGCCACACTATACATAATATTCAAGTAAACAACGCAATTGAAACTCATCCGGACTAAATACAACCACCATTTGACCATCCTACCAGTACCTATTAATCGGGTCACAGGGACTCCCGTACTTGGCCACGGCCTCCAGCTCCTCCTCACTCGGTTCGTAATCTGCGGTGGCAGGGACCCTCTTGTCACCCTCCTTTTCCCCATCCTTTGAATTACCACCCTTCTCGTCGTCATCCCCGTCCTCCGAACCATCATCCTCATCAACGCCATCCTTCCGCTCTTCATATTCCCTATAAAGCTTCTTCAAACACTCCCTCACCTCTTCCTTCTTCTTCTTCTCCGCCGCCGCCTTCTCCGCCTCCGTCGTAACATGGTAATACCCATACTCCGTCCTCCTCATCTTCCCCAAGTCCGCAGCGAACTCAGTCCCAGCAACGGCCTTTACGAATTTCACCAGCTGCGGGGCCGCGCACGCGATGGGGATGTATCGGCGTATAATGAGGCCACCGCGACGGGTGTACTTCTCCTTCAGGTACCCGACGCATGGGTGCGCTAGCAGCCCTTTATCGGTGAATTCTTTCTTGAAGTATGCTGCTTTCTTGGCCGCACGCTCGTTTGCGTCTTTCACTTGGACGCACTTGCTCGCTTTGGTGGTGGAGCCCGGGCAGCTGGGGGAGTCGGACGTCTTGCCGAGGAGTTTGCCATCCGTTGCCTGTTGTGTGGATTTTGTGAGCGCAATGAGGCGGCCTTGATAGAGAATAGACACGTACATTGTAGCTGCACGTATTGACGACTTGTCCTTTGACCGAATACCTACACACGTCGTGAGTCAGTGTTGGGCCGTGCTGAGAAGCGAGAGTGAACTTGTACTCACCCACACTCGAGCTTCAAGCCATCCTCGTTGTTGATGTTCACGAAATCGCTCTTGAGCATCGGGCATCCATAACATTGATCGCTTTCATACGTGCACTTCGGGGAAGTTGGCTCCTTGCACGCGAGGCGGTAGTACGAGCCTTTATCGAATTCGCGCGCGCACTCCATATCGCGCGGCGCCTTTGACGGGCACTCGCCACTGGACTTTCCCGCGTAGGAGGCAGTGGTGAGAATATCCCCATCCTCCTGTAAAGCCAAAGATAATATCATTGTTAGTCATCATCATCATTGTGAAAGCCGGGAGAGCATGGTTTGAACATACGGAAAAGTAGCAGCGGCCGATAAGGCGGGGTTCAGAGTAGCGCTCTTTTGAGCCATTCCACCATTTCTCGGTCCACGTATATCCTTCCTCGTAGTACCTGTAGTTCCAGAAGAGAAATAAGAGAAATACAGGTCATCAGACACGACAACTGAAACTTGAATAAGTGAATGAGCCCGACATACGTGCACGCCAGACTAGGGTCCGCAACGCCGGGGAGGTAACTAGACCGGGAATGAGAAGTCTTGTCTGAGGAGAACCAGCCTGCGTTGAATTCGTTGATGGTTGGGCAGTAGTAGCAGCTGCGCGTTATTTCGGATTCCGCGCGGGCCTCCAGGAGACCACTGATAGACGCGGCGAACGCGGTGCTGGAGAAAACGAATGTGATGGAAAGAATGCTAAGGATGCGCATATGCATCGTTTGAGAAGTTGAATGAGAGTGAGCGTAGAAGATGGCGAGGAACCTCTGAGGAGATGCTGGCGCGCTGGGCTTTGATAACAGATCGTCGAAGTCAATCGCATGGTTGAACCGAAGTACAGGACAGTTATTGTTGGGAAAGCGCTAGTCCAAGTACATGCATGCTGTCACGATGATATCAGATAGTTGGCATCTCAGACTTTCAAAATCGAAGTCTGTCGAGTCCAGTGTCAACGGACAATCTGTTGTAAAGCGAGTAGGGCCCTGAGAAATGCGAGGGTCAACTTCGAACGGTTGAACGTCGAACACTCGAACGATCATGTTGATATCTTCGTGTTTATTGGGACTCAGTATAGATGGAAGAGACCAGAAGAGGCCAGACGCAGAGTCAAAAATTCATTCACGCGAAGAATAGCGCGCCACAGTGATGCGGGGCTATTGTGGCTGAGAACGAGACACACATCACACGTGAAGGACGTGTCCACTGTCACGTCGGGTTAATCGCGACCGGGATGCGTCGCAAATGGAAATCAGAAGAACAAGCTCAAGTAACTCGGTCGCTAGGCGAATACAGAGCGAGTACACTGTACATGTATCAAGCGGAGAGGTCCGTCCATGCTCAGCCCTATTGTCGCGTACGAGAAGCTGTGGGATTCGAGAATGGCCGGTTCGTCGAGGGACATCAGACGAGCGGTCTGTGAGAAGGCGGTGGTTTTAATTGGGCATGAATTCAACGCGTTCATGCAGGCAAGGGTGCAGTTGCCCCCGAGCTGCGTTTTGATAGATTCGTCAGTCTTCGGGTAGATGCTACGCGACACGAAACGAGAAAAACTCACTCATATGTATCCCGATCCCAGCTGCTCTCCGCACCCCCACTAGTCGCGGTCACAATTCTGGACCCACCCCCCGCGCCATCGGATCGACTCCCAGTCCTACGAGCCCAAATGTTCTGTCATAATGCTCGTGCTGCTCGTGGTGTGCGTCGCATAAGCAGCGTAATGCGTCAGGTCCATCTCCTACTTCGAGCGTCATAGGCAGGCTGGGCTACAATAACAGTCGCGTATTGGTATCGCGTCCTCGTCCCCTGGGTGGTGTGGGCATCAAGTGGGCATTGCAGAAGCGGAAGTAAAGCGCAGCGGTGTGAGAGACGGAACGGGGAGGAGGAGGAAGGAAGGAAGGAAGGGATGACTAAAGAGGAAATCGGAGGTGGTGTGGGAGTATGGGCCTTCTTTCCTCCTCCCGTCGACTTTAGCTCAGCACTCTTGCTCGTCATGCCATACATGCTAGCTCTAGCTCTCACCGCAGCAACCAATTCAACAAGACCGCCCTAAGGCCCGTCAATTTCGCGACAGACCCCTCAACGACTTTCTCTGCGCGCCAACGTCAGGACTTGACTACTTACTGGTGCAGGACTGAGGATACTACATGGTGCGCTCACGGTGCATCCGGCACCTGCATCAAGCCCTGGATCTGTGTTTTGCCACCTCGGGCTTGCCACTTGCAACAATGCCGCCAAACTCGATGTCAGAACTTTTCTGTGTGCGTGTTAGCCCCTTACTTGCACGCACCTCTACGCTGCCCCCACTGTTCGTTCATTTATCCGCACCCCCGACACATTGCACACCACCCGCCTTGTCAAGCAAATGGCGTCGGTGCTCGCGGCGATCTGTGCTGAACAACTAATCGTCCATATGCTCGTGTGCAGCGGATTCGGCCACTCTACGATGTCTACGTCCCAAACTTTGATCTCCTACCGTCTTTGACCATCCTATACCCGACCCTGTTCGCGTTCATGTTGCTCCACATATCTGTGCTCTCTCTCTCCTTCTGCCTTTGTGCCGTTGTCTACTTCCTTCGCCGCGCCTCGTGGCATCAGAAAACGGACAGATCTTCAGAACTTGTGAACGTTCAATGATGTGATGTCTGCGTCTGGCTTTGACAGACCACGCCCCTCCCGCCATACTTAATATATATCTTGATGCATCCAATGGCAACTTGACTATGCGCATTAAGCCGAAACTTCGCACTAAGGAGGAAACTTGGACTCGTCACAATATTCATTATTCTGTGCCCTGGACTCGGGTCGAACGAGTTCGCCCCCCATCTTCAGCATGGAGTAATATTACAGCACTAGAATTGATGCGAGGTGGGTGCCGATACACCACCAGAGGAATCTTTAGTACTTCCACCTCCAGTACCTACTTGTCGCATGCACAGACCGGCGACTGCGTATCTAGAAAGATCAGTTTCGCGTCAATCTTGGAGTTCTACCAACTTACTGCGACTACTTGAGCAGAAGAAAAAATGGTACAGGTGCTCTAACACTGCCCTACTATAGCCTCGACTCCTGATCAATGAGAAAAAATAAATTGAATAGGAACATCGTTCTCTGCCAGTGTAGCAAAGCCCTGGGCTCAAGTCGAACGAGTCCTCCCCTGTATCCTCCAGAGTCCACGCTTGAGCAATGATGAGGGGTGTGCGCCGGGGCTCTGTAGCTTGTCATGTCGTCGCACACACATCATTGTGACGGTGGAACCGTTGAAGCCCGAGCGAGGATGTGGAATTTATCAAGCCAGACGTCAGACGTCCGAGAGTACGATGATGAAATATTCATGAGATTCTGAGGATACAACAGGAATCTTGAGGAACCTGAAAAAAAAATTAATAGACATTGTCATAGACTCGCTATTCCCAGCACTCGGGTCGAACGAGTGCTCTGGGATACCACCGCTGGAGCCATATGCACGAAGACAATCTGCATGTTAACCTCTATGCCAGAGGTCGCGCTAAATGTATCCGGGTAGCACGAATCATAGACTTCGACGAATAATCAGGACTCTTCGGAGAATGCAGAGGAAAAGTTGAACTCAGAAACTACAATATTCCCAGCACTCGAGTCGAACGAGCCTTCTGGGATGATGGATGGTATATCTCCATCCACATCCATAGAGCCGGGAGCATCTACACCAGGCTGTACTACTGGATTTCGTGTTGAATGAATCGGAATAGAGCGCGTCCATAGTGGTCAACGAGATGGGGCTTGACTCATGGGCGTGTGTGAGGCCATCGTGGTGGCCTCCATCAAGGGGTGCGCACCACCACTACTCCACCGGGGCTCTTGTCCTTCTAAGTAATAAACTTCTACTTGCCATCACGCAGGTAGCCGCAATGTGGCAGTGGAAACTTTCCAGGGGTGTATGAGGAAGCAAGGCAAAGGGAAGTCAGAAATAGACGTCGATGCAGATGGAGTGAGATGAGGATTCACGTTTCAGAGAACCGAAGCGAAAAAATAAAGGACAGTGGATGCCCAGAACTCGAGTCGAATGAGTTCTCTGGGATGATGGCGAATCACCAGTGCTGGAGCCACATGCACGGGGCAGGGCGCATCAGTGCCTCTACACCAGCTGGGCTTTGTGAGATAAGACGCAGCACGGTGCAAGAGACAAATTGAACATTTGGATGTGGCGCATAGGCTGCAGCTAGTGCTCGGGAAGACGCGGAGACCGGGAGAAAAAGTGTTTGAGAACAGCAGCACTGGCCCTTGGCTTGAACAAATGGCACCACGCAGCCTCATAAGTTACTAGTCTGAGAGTTGGATGTCAGCGCATGAGTTTCAGAGCATTAGAGATTAGTACACACCAGTGGCCGCGAGATCAAGTTCTAACTGACACCGAATGAATAATTTTTTTTTGAAAAATAAAGTGCTCGGATCGAACGAGCCCCGCTACTTATGGGTTTGGGTCGGATATGACGTTGGTGGATAAGCTATCTGAACGTCCACAGTGCAGAACTTACACGCTATATGACAGAAAGCAGCTCCAATTGGTATTGGACTTCGTTCTTGCTGTCAAATCATAGTTGCCAGCGCTCGGGTCGAACGAGCAGCCTACCCCCTGCTACCAGTTTGGTGCAGGATCACATGTCAGCGAATAGGCTATCTAGGTGTTCCCTGTCAAGAAATATGGCATCAGATGAGATTCACTCCTTCTGCAGAAGACGTTAACAGTACTCACCGCAGCTGGTAAAATAGTTTATGTTTTCCACATTATGCCCAGCTCTCGGACCAAACGAGTCCTTCCGGTCGCGCAAAGTAGGTTTGACATGAGCGCAGGGTCCATAGCATGTAGCCACGATGCACCAGCTGAGCGTTCCGAGCACACAACAAGCACCTTCAGTCTAGACGAGTACAGAGACCCTGCCAGCCGATTTGGCAGAAAATGAAAGCGCCCCGCTGAGTAGCTGGCTAGCTATCTGGAAGTCCCCTTTTAACAAGTATGGATCGTACACATGCGGCTTTGTATCTAGAACACACTCACAGATCAGAATCATCATCGTCATTGCACTTTGCATTCGGCTTGATGTCTGGGTTCTGGTTCAGGGTGCAGGATTCAGGATAGGCTACTCCACCGGTTTGCGAGGTCCTACGACCCGACCCACGAGTGACTGAGAAAGAGCGATCATAGCTTCACCCGCCCCTGCGTTCGGACGAGATTGCAATGTTCGGGATATGGAAGGAGTTTTGACCGAGCGCGATGGAATAGTATCTCTGCCGCTAGGTCAGAATTTTGTTCAGGCCGAGGGCCCCTGTGTCGAACTGCAACATTAGACGCGGATTGAATGGAAATGACCTTACAACGTTGAACGTGAGTTTGCAACAAAGAGCACGACATTGGGTACATGAATGAAATTCGAGCAACACATGTTACAGCTTTGAGGGTATTCCCAGCGGGATAAATTGAGGGCGCCCCTTGGCCTTTATCGCACGCAGGTTCTCTGAGATGTCCTATATCATCAAAATCAGCCCGCTATAATTACCCTACGACTGCGATCATCCATACGCACATTGGTCATGAGTGCAGCAGCGTTCCACGCGCCGGTGTACGCCAGGTTTTCCGGCACGCTGCGGAAGGCGAAGTAAGCAAGCCATATTCAAGACGAGATGGTCGCCACGCACTTGTGATCCCTCGAATGTGTGATAAGATGCTTCGTGCCCGCCACCGCAACCGGGCTCTTGCTTGCAATGACCTTTGCCAAGTCCAAGGCTGCGGCAACCACCGCATCCCGCCCGCCCTCGACGATGCGCGACACGAGCCCCAGCTTCTCCGCCTCTGCTGCCGAAAAGAAACGCGCGGTATACGCCAGTTCACGCACCAACGACAGGTTGCCAGTGATCTTGGGGAGGTGTGCGAGAGTGCCGACATCCGGGGCTAATCCGATGTCCACTTCCTACTTACTCGGGGTCAGTTTTCCATATTGTGGGCATGGAGACAAGGCGTACCTTGATGGAAAATGAGGCGGTGGATGCAGCGTATCGGATGTCGCATGCAGCGAGGAGATCGACACCGAGCCCGACGACGGGACCATGAAGTGCTACGATGACGGGGAAGGGGCATCGCTCAGGTGCGTTGACAGCATGCTGGAACTCGAGGAGGACTTTGCGTATGGATAGAGATGCGCGAGCACCATCTTGGGAGGTGTCGGCAGCAGATTCTCCAAGGTCAGAAGCCGAGGTTACTGTGGGTCAAGATGGTCGTTCAGGGTGACCACGACGTAGAAAAATAAGCAGAACTTACGGTCTAAGCCAGCCGTGAAGATCTTAGGGAACGAAGAAGATATGACCACGGCGCGAATGTCTGTCCCTGCGCCGTGTGCGTCTGCCAACGTCTCAAACAGCCTCCCATACTCCCGCCAATATCTGCATGGTGTTAGAAATGCTCGTCACGCCTTGAAAGGGGCTTACTCGGAAGAGAAGGCGTTCACTGGACCTCTACGTTGATCGTCAGCCATAGTGTAATGGAAACGAGGGCAACTCACCGTGAAAGCTCGACATGGAACACATGGGGTGATGGTTCAGAAACTTTGAGCCACTGCGTACTGAAGTTGGCCATTCCGAGGCTCGAGAATAATATGAACTGAAAGCAGCAGAGGGTCGTGACTGTCAAAGGACACAATCTTAACTTTTACGCATGGCGTTGAGCGTCGGGTACACAGAGACCGGCAAAATCACATGAGTTACGCGTCGCGTCGCGTCAGCACACACAAAGCTCATGCCTCCGCATTGGGACAATGTCACATGAGGCCTCGCATACAAATTTCGTCGCTTCTCTGCATCACTCGGTAGAAGGTGCGCGGGTCGGCCATGGTGTCCATGCTCAAATGCCGCAGCGCCAGGTGCTCCAAGAATTAGAGTCAAACGCTTCCATAGTCAACTGTCATTGCAGTGGGTAATCAATACTCGGGTATGACGTGAATCGCCATGGTATGAATGCTGAAATGGTATATCGATCGTGTACCGGTAACGATGTATACATGCAGAGATAATGCTAAGATCCGGAGGCTGAGCTCTACGAAAGAAGGCGAATTCGAATGTGCTTGATGCGTAGTGTTCTGGCTCGCCAGAAACGAAAAAGTATGTTGGTCTGTGCGTGGTCAATCTGCTAGAAATTGCGATGCTTAGAAGTTCAGCTCGGCGCGGCGGCGATGCATGCGGGCGAGGTGAGTTGCCTCAGAGCGCTTAGCCTTGGTGCGGGTGACGCACACGACCTCTAGCTCATCATCTGCGGGCTTGGTCGGGGTGGGGGCGGCAGTGGTTGTAGGACGGGGGGGAGCGGCAGTGGTGGTAGGCTTGCCGTACGAAGGGGGTCCAGCGAAGATGTCGTTCTGAGCACCTGTTCAACGAGATCAATCACTGAAGACAACCATACGGAAGATGGAGGACACGTACCATCGGCGAAGCCAAGCTTCTGGTTGTATGCCGGGGACCTAGGCTGGCGGGCGAGATCATAGCCAGAGGTAACAATGTTGTTGCCGGTCTTCTGGTTCCAGTAGATCATCTGCTTCGCGCCCTTGACGCACTTTGAGGGGTTGTCCTCGCACCAGACAGCGGGCTTGGGAGCAGCGAGAGGAGTGACGGAGGTCGCGCCGGTGACCTGGCACTTGAAGGCTTGGTGGTACATGTTAGGCTCACCGCAACTGGATTCGGGATCGCGTCAGACGAGGAGGCGAGGTAAG
>JABCKV010000329.1:0-15958 GCA_018282005.1 Asterophora parasitica | reverse complement strand
AACCTCCCTGAATCAACCCCTGGTCACAACGTGTCACAGACCCTGATGTTGGTCGCTTTTCACCGAGGTCTATCTTATTAGAACAGGTGATCGGGGAAGTGATGGAATCTGAGATTGGTGACGAGACAGGATTACAAAGGAGGCACAACTGAATCTAGATTTCAGGTTACAGATCACTTTGCGCACAGTACCAGTGGTTGTACTTTGCAAAGTATAGATATTGTAGACACAGTGTATTTTGCAAAGCATGTTTACTGTAATTACAGTGTACTTTGCAAAATGCTTACAGGACGACGACGAGGGCGACAGGGGAAGAGAAAAGGATGACGTGGCTTGATGGGAAACGGACCGGAAAGCGGCCGAGCGCACGGACCAGGCGATGAGCACGGCATCTTGACGACGTGGCAGATGGCGCGAAGAAGTGCCGGAGAAACCCGAGCGCGCCTGGAGGGCCGGGAATCGGGAATGACGTGGCGGGAATGATGGCAACCCGGTTGCCCCGAAAGCCTAGAGGAGAAGTGAAGTCAGAGGTAAAAGGGAGGTTTAGGGAAAGAATCCACGTTGGTGGCCGGATTGATTATTTGAGCCTTGGAAGGCTCGGGCATCAGCTCCGTGCCTGAGCCTTATTAGGCTCAGATATTGGGTGCATCAGGTGGGACGGCCGGCCAAGTGCACCAGACGTCATGGTGCGATCCGAGCACGACTGCTGTCGGGATCAGCGAAATTCTCACAACGACGCACCATATACGGATGGGCACGAGACTATCCAGTACCGCAACGGGAATTCCGGATCATCCGAGTCTATCCCAAATACATAGTCTATCATTGAGCTGGCGATCAGAGGGTCGCTGTCCTAGATTTCTGCTGTTTAGGTGCGCACCAGATATCGATGCACTCATGCACCTTCATCGGAACCTCCGATCGGCCTCATCGTCCTCACTCCGAGTCGTGAATCTCCTGCGCTGCAGGACTTTGTCCGAGTCCCGACCCGGACTCCCGAAGCATATCACGTGGATTCATGCCTGAGATAAGCCCGACGGCCTCAGGCTGAAGTTTATCTGCAACGTCAACATCGAATGGTCCCTGCTCCCCTCTCAATTAGAAATGCTCATCCCCACACATCTAAGCTTCTTTACACCGCTCTCTCCGTTGTCTCTCCGCATGTCTCGTCCATCTTTCGCTGTAATAGCGCCGGAAACGGCGCCCATAACCTCGCTAGACGGACGGACAAGTTTGACCCACACAGCACGAAGGACATTGTGTTCGCAGCACTCATACCGGTCCTTGTCCTCCTGTCAGGTGTATTTGCCGGATTGACGCTCGGATATATGAGTTTGGATGAGACCCAGCTGAACGTTTTGAGTATCAGCGGGACTACGTGAGTTCGCCGTCACGCAGTGAGGTACAAATTTTGAACTCACAAGCGACCTCCACAGTAAACAGCGTGAATACGCCACCAAGATCAAACCCATTCGCAAGAACGGACATCTGCTCCTCGTCACGCTTCTTTTGGCCAATATGATTGTAAACGAAACTCTCCCCGTCATTGCCGATCCAGTCTTGGGAGGTGGGGTCCCAGATGTGATCGTTAGCACCGTTCTTATCATCATGTGAGTGTTCTTTGTTTTCCCAAATGTCTGCAGCCCACACCGCGTCTTTCGCGGTGACATCCTTGGCTTATGATTCGGCTGGGCTGCGACATACGACGTATAATGCTACGAACATCTCATTCAGATCGCGTTAAGCGTTGACCACAACGGTGACGTCACGCGTACCAATGACGCCAGGCGCGTCTACTTTCTGTTTCAAGGGAAACCTTGGCTGATTGTCTTGGCACCGAGACCGGATTAAATGATTTTTCCCAAGTTCTAACCCCCTTCAACCTTGCCAGCTTTGCGGAAATCATCCCACAGTCTCTTTTCACTCGCCATGGTCTATATCTTGGTGCCAAGATGGCCACTTTCACGAAGTGTCTCATCATCGGTTTGGTGCGTCTTTTATCCTGTAATTTCCCCAGTAGTACTACTAATGTATAACATTGAACAGGGGGTCATTGCATGGCCAGTCGCAAAGCTACTGGAGTTCGTCCTGGGACCCCATCACGGCATCATTTACCGCCGTGGTGAATTGAAGGAGCTGATCGCGATGCATTCTTCACATGCGACGCTCGGAGGCGACCTGAAGACTGACACCGTCACTATCATCGGAGCCACACTTGACCTGCAGGAAAAGGTCGTTAAGCAGGCGATGACGCCCATCGACGAAGTCTTCATGCTGTCTATCGATTCGAAGTTGGACTATGATCTTCTCAAGAAGATATGCCAGACGGGCCACAGTCGCGTCCCCGTGTACGAAGAGGTGAACGTACCGATTTCCAACCTCGGAGGAACGGACGACGGGTCGACGAAGGTGCGGACGAAAAAGCTGAAGAAGATTCTTGGGATTCTTCTGGTCAAGCAGTGTGTTTTACTGGATCCTAAAGGTACGATATAGTGTGTGATTCTTCCTTCGATCCCATCTCATGACCACCTCTTCTTCAGATGCTACTCCACTCCGCAACATCCCACTGAACAAAGTTCCGTACGTCCCGAACAACGAGCCTCTCTTGGGCATCCTGGACAAGTTCCAAGAGGGTCGCAGCCACATGGCCATCGTGAGCAGGTTCAGCGTTGATAAGGTCAGTCCCACTTTCTCGTGATTTGAGCAAAGTCTGATCACTTTGCAGGCCGCAAGCGTAAAGAAGGCAGTCAAACGTGGCTTGACCCAGCGTTTGCGTCAGCGCGTTGGAATGGGTGACTCCGACTCCAGTGGCGACGAGGAGAAGGAAATTGAGAGTAACGGCAGCTCGCGCGGTGTCAAAGAGGCCGACGACGCGACTTTGAGGGACGACAGCGTGTTGGACAAGAATTTCGCGAATAGCTCGTCTGGCTCAAACTCCCGGGCGTTTAGAGGCAGCCAGTTCCAGCTTCCCAAGGCCGCGGCTAGCATGGCCTCCTTGTCCATGTTGGAGCAGAGCATGCCGGCGGATGCTGTACTGGCAAAGAAGGATGCTGATGAGGTCAGTGACCTCTACACGGCGCGAGATGTAAATCCAGCGATTCCTTCGTTGACACATTCCTTGATTGCAGTTCTTGAAGAACTTTGACCCTGCCATCATGCCTCTAGGAATCATCACTCTCGAGGACGTTTTGGAAGGTGCATATTTTTCGACGTATCTGATTTGACTTTTTGCTGACGCGCATCCGTGCAGAGCTGATCGGAGAAGAAATCTACGACGAATTCGACCCCCAAGGCGCCCGCGGTGACCCCTATCAGGTACCCCCAATCTCAGCCAAGGTTGAACCTATCGTCGCTGTTCATGTTGAAGAAATCATCCAAGTAAAGCCCGCCCCGGCGAGTACCATATACATGCCCACTGCGCTCAAGAGCCTCGGCGGCCTTGGCTTTTTTAGATCGAGGAGCGCCCCGCCGATCCCACGGGACGACGGCCACCCGTCTGCTGTGACACCCGCTAACGAAGAAACACGGCTGCCTACTCCAGACCAACCACACGTGACACCACAGAGCGAAGAACCCCATGCTTTGGGCCAACGTCCTCCCACCGAAACTCGCCCTGGGCCTCGATTTTTATTCCCCACTAATGACATCGCCGGTTCTCCCCCCATCTCGAAATCGCCTCACCCTACAGCTACGGCTGTAGTAGCAGGACTGCCAGCGTCTCCCCTCGAAGCCGTGCTTTTGGACCGCAGGCGTAGACTGAATGGTTCGGCAGGTGGCGTAGCGTCGACGACGAGTTCAAGCAGTGGGGTGGCGCCTGCGCCGGGCAGCATCAACACTTCTTCCCCTGTGGATCACGTTACCTCTATTAGGAACTCTGTTGTGAACAAGGGCACGCGTTTCAAAAGCAGTCCTCTGGGAGACGGAAGGAACGCTGATGCGGGTGGTCAAGATGTTGGACGCGAGGGTATCGAACTGAAACAAGAGTAGGACGAGAGTAGGACAGGGAAACGTCGATTTCTTTTTTGGTCTATGCTGCTTTGCTCTTGAACATCCTGATATGTTTTTCAAGTCTTTGCTTTGTACAAGTGCTGTATGATATCTTCAAGACTTCACGGGCGCGAAACACGTCTGCCACTGTCTTGAAGTCCAGTCGATGCTTGCTTTGCCCCACAACGCTAGAAGATGTCGTGCGATACATAACTCATGCTTTCAATATGGACGAGCAAAACTCCTAGATGTACCCCGACCGCACAAGGAGAATTGATTGTAGTCCATTCAATTGCTCTAGGTTCCGTTACACCATATATTACCCCATCTATCCTGAGCACCACCTGTGGCACCCTCGCCCTCGTCACCACCCACACCATCCGTATAGCCAACGCCATAGCTCGCCGCAGCGTTGAACCGCGCCGTCGGACACGAAAATCCGAGAAAATTGGGACATGCCCTATCAGTAGTCGTGCAAACCTCCAAGCACGGAAGCAGCATCAAATACTCGCTGCCCATCGCAGGGAGGGTCGGACTCCGGGCCGTATCAACATCAGTTGACTGTGGAAGCAGAGCCGAGAACACCTTTTGCGGCGCCGAAGGGTCGTTCGGGTCCTTGTGCTGCAGTGCGCTCAGCCCTGTGGCTTCTGGTGCGGGCGGGGAGCTGGTGAAGCTGTCTGGGTTCGCAAGGCTCGGTTCGCCGCACCGCGTGAAGGTGACGGTGCAAAGCCATTTCCGGTAAGCGCGCTCGCAATCGTCGCAGCCAACGACGGGAGAGTACCAGTCGCGGCCACAGGCGAAAGTCGTGAGAGAGATGGTGAAATTCGTCAGATACGAGAGGAGTGGTGTCGTTATATCTTCGGGGAGGTTGCTGGCCGTATAAGCGTTGGATTCTGGCGGTTGTGGGAGTGGGACGGGGTATGCGACGTTAGGACAGTATGGTAGATTGAATACCAACGGACAGGCAAATGACGCTGAAGACGGGTTAAGAGGGTCATCTGCGACTCGGTTCAGAACAGGATTCATACCTGACTTTGTGGTGAAATATATAGGACCGTTAACTTTCGTTCTATCCTGTATTACGTATGCGGTGTAATTAGTGGAAGGCGAAAGAGCTTCGATGAGCCATTGGTTTCTCCATCCCTTGGTATCTCTGAGCCATAGATGTTCACTTGACAATGTACCTGTTGATTTTTGAGAGTCAAGCATGCAGCCCGTCTGTGGCAGGGCCGTCAAAGGAGGAGAAGAGGACGTTGAAGAGAGAATGAGCGTAAAATTTGGCGACCCAGAGGGCGGCAACGGCTGGGAAGAATCGGCGGATGGCAGGGTATAGTTCGGGTAAGTTGGCCTGGGTTTAGCTTCTTCCGCGAACGCGGGGGAGAATATCAACGCCTGATTCGACGTCGTGTCACCGAGAAGTGGTAAATCTGAATTAGAAAAAAGTTCGTGTATTGGATCTTTTGAAAGGTAGGCATCAGTTTCGTGGCACACAGTCAGCAAAGCTCGCACCTTGGTCCGAAATACCCAGCTCGAACGATGTTTGGCCGACGTCCTCTACCGCTAAAACCCCGCCGCTCTCGAATATACCTGACCAACTGCCAAATCCCTCGTTCAGCAAAATCTCATATACGTCTTCCCCGCCTCCTGGTCCGGGTATGCCAACACTAGAGCTGTTCGTGACGAAGACTTTGGGTGAAGAATTCGTCGAAGAACATAAAGCGACGGTTATCGTCAAGGTGGTCGCGGTTGGCAAGGAAAACACCGGCGGAGTCGGGGTATTGGACGGAAAAAACTGTGAGTTCGAGTTCAATAGAAGCTGTTGCCTCGTCTGAGCAAATGTAATCCCAGCGCTGAGCAGGCAGACCAGGCTTTCCGGGAGCATATTGGTATGAAAGGGTCAAGGAAATGATGTCGATTGGTATGTACATAAATTGATGGTGACAACTTGAATTCTCTTGGATCTTGCAAGCAAGCAATGACAACACCTCAGAATCCTTTCAAATCTATCAGTCACTTGCCCTGCTCATGCACTTTGCTCGCACTGCTCCTTATATACATACTTGCTGTAATTTGTCTGCAACTTGCGCAGGTTCAAGGAAGTCTCTTACATCTGAGAGGCTACTCTATTGGCATTACTATCAATAATAGCAGGAGCTTGGGTCTCTTTGGGTACCGGTCTTAACATCTATGCGTTGTGGAATGATTTCTAGAATTCGGAGTCGCGCAGCTGTCAAGCTTTGAGGACCATCCTGTGCTTTTCTGAAGGACGGATATTTGACGTCCGACAGTGGTGTAACGGTACTAAATGTGGACTGACTGGAGTCGATTGCGACCTGCTGAAGCCTTCTGACTTCAGATCTACCTGCGCTAATTACTTGGTACTTGCCGGATTACACGCGACAGCGCACGCGGGTAAGTACTAGCGTAAATAAGACGAGCTTAGAACCCGTGCCTTCGGCACGACCCGTGGGTCAAGGCTTTATCATAATGGAGAGCACAATTTTCAGTTGTTGCAGCATTTATTCCATTCTACCAACTCCAAGTCTACTATATGTGATCATAAATGAGTATAATAAATTAAGCCTGTTCTCCATTATTCTGGTCATCAAGCCTGCAATGTTCACATTAGTTGGCTGTCACATACATATCTTAGAGTAAAAAAAACTAACTGAAGTCCACTCAATATTTTTTGTATAGACAATGTTGGATGTTCTTTGAACAGGATTTCCATTGAGTTCTAGCATGATAACTTTGATTTGGTTTCCTGATGTAGCGGACTGTGACCGGTTGTGACCAGATATCAACCACTGGGACTCCTAATACTTGCTATTCTTAGCTTTACAAATACTTTACAACATATCATTCATATAAAGCACCTAGTAGCTTAGAGACCCAGGGGGGGATTTTGCAACAAGGGACTTACACCAGTTCTTACTGCAAAACTCTAAGCTTTCTCTTGTGCCATGATGGTTTCCATGTTGGGAACCCTCCTGCCACATATTTTGAACTCAAACAAGTTCTTGACAACCCTCTCTATGCTTGACTTGACTCTTGTTGCTGGGCTTCCACTTGGTCTGATCAACCAAACCATCCTACATCATGAGTCACTCTTTCTCAATGGCTACTAACCAGAATCAATCTAGATACCCTTTTTGCACCCATCCATCTGCTGTGCGGCCAGCCAGGGGAATGGTCACTCATAAACTTGAGCCTGTTTTCCAGGAGCCATGGGTTGCATCTGCCAACATGTCAGACTCAGAAGGAGACAGGGTCGCTACCTGTCGCCATCAAGATCCAGTGACACAACCCACTTCCAATGAGGTGGAGTCCCCTGTGCCTGATGCCAGGGAGAGTCCCCATCCCACTGAGGATGTAGGAGGCCACAAGGCTGGAAACCCAGACTGTGGCAACTCCAGCTCAGAGTTGACTGACAGGCCAGAGCATGGCCCTGATCCATGGCCCTGATCCTTTTAAGGACAGGGAGGAAGTTGCCCCACCATGCCAACAGGCATGGGTGGAAGAGGTCCCTGATGAGGGGGAACCTAGGCTTGATTTTGTGAGGCTAGACACCATATGTCAGTAGACAAACACAATTTGCAGATGGCCAAGCCTGAGTTGTTCCTTGATCTCCTCATGGGTGGGTGTCTCATTGGCAGCTTCCACCTCCTGAGACTCCATGTGGGCCTCATTCTCCTCCAATTTGGAGTCATTGTGAGAAGGATTACCCTTCTTCTGGACCTTGCAGAACTGCAAAATCTGTGCCTGCAC
This sequence comes from Asterophora parasitica, assembly GCA_018282005.1. NCBI lineage: Eukaryota > Fungi > Basidiomycota > Agaricomycetes > Agaricales > Lyophyllaceae > Asterophora > Asterophora parasitica. Next base: position 8,203 of record JABCKV010000329.1, on the reverse strand, counting down.
CTCAGGGTCAAGCTCATCCCCTGAGAGGTTTGCCTTGCTCCAATTGTAGGGATCAACCACTTTGCCTTTGAGATGCAATGGTCCTGCATCATTGCTTTCTGCATTAACCTGAACAGTAGTCTTATGAGCGCTCTGACTATTGTTCAAATTCTGGTACTGCAAATTGGACAGAGAAATTAAGAAGACCACCCGCAAGAAGCACCAGCTTGCTTGGGCTAGATCAGAGCCCCTCCCTCAAGAAATGTCTGAGATGATTGACAAAATTGCTGGTGGGTCAAAGGGAGGTAGCAAGATTGCTGTCAAAAGCAGTTCTGCTTACAAGCTTCAACCTATCATGCAGGTTGCCAGGGACAGTGCCCTTGGGCAGGCATTTGAGTGCCTCCACAAAGGTAGCGAAGACCCTTCCTCATCAGACAACTCATCAAGCAACTCAAGCTATGACAATGGACAGTCTACAGTAAGCAGCAGCTTGTTGTCATTGTCGTCGGACTCCTCCTCCTTGCCCAACTCCAGCCATTCATGCAGCTTGCACCAAACAAGGTCCTGTGGGAGACATCATTGCAGATTTTGTAGGTCAAAATGCAAGACTATGAAGAAGTCATTAATAAAGCCTACTCCCCCTGAGAAATACAGTGGAACAGCAGACCTGCAAGCCTTCCAGAAATTTATGACCCATGGCACTGCATATGTGAAGTATGGGTATATCAAAAAGAAATGCCAGGTCTTGGTGCTGTCAGAATTCTTGACAGGTCATGCCTACACCTTCTACACTCACAAAATCTCTTGCAGTCCCAAGAAATGGAATTTAAGCCATTTCTTTATAGTGTTGTTCAACAATTTCTTTCCAATTAACTATTGGAACAAGCAGCATAAGAAGCTGGCTGACTTCAAGCAAGGACAGTTACCTGTGCATGATTATGTAGCCAAGCTCAATGAGCTCTTCACCATTGTTGGCTCTATGACCAAGTCAGAGCGAGTTGTGAAGCTGTTTAATGGATTTAAACCTTCAATCAGAAAGGCTCTATACCATGCAAAGTTAAATCCTGAGACAGCAAAGTGGAAGAAGGTCATTATGGAGGCAGAATACATTGAGATGGCTGAGAATGTCAATTTTGAAGACAACAATGAAAAAAAGACTGACATACCCTGCCACCAGCACCACAATTGTTGTCATGACCATCCTAGGGACAGGCAGAATGAGGACTGCAAGGATTGAGGCACTAGCAGGTCAGGCTCTACTCAGAATTGTCCCCATTTGCCTTATGCAAAGAAGACAAATACCACACTGGGTTTTTTGTCAGTGAAGGGTAATCCTAGGAACTTCAAGACTAGTACATCATGCCCAGGTAACTCAAAAAATTGGCACAATGACACATCATCAGCCTACAAGAATAACCTCAGTAAAGAAGAGGAGGATGAGCTGTGTGCTGCAGGCAAATGCTTCAATTGTAAAGAGACAGGACATTTGTCCCGCAATTGCCCATGGAGCAAGACCACCAAATTGTCAAATAAAAATGGGCTGCCGGGGGTAACAATCCAGTGTCAATCTGCAGGAAACAGAACATCTCAGAGAGGCAAGTCTAGGCAATACTACACAAGGACTTACTGTGGCAGCCATGTCCCTCTTTGAAAAAATGGAAGCATTCTGCGATTCTTTCTATGGCACAGGGCTAGACTTGACAGTGTCATCATCATTGGATTCTGAGATTAATGGCCCTATGGATCAGGAGGAAATGGATAGTCTTCTAGACTTGCAATCAGTGTCAGACTTGTCAGATGATGAGGAGTCAGAGCCAGTGGATAGTAAATCTGAGGACAAGATGTATTACAAAGATTTGGATGATGATGGATTGTCCGATGAGAGTAATAAGGCCATACCTGACAAATTAGAACCTGAGTGGATGTACAAAACATATGTTTGGGACATCAAAGATTGGCAGGAACAGCTATGGCAAGAAGAATTAGACTGTGGTCCTCAACAACAAGTTGGACATGCACTGGGATGCAGGATTATGTACCTACTGGAGCAGGCACAGCCTTTCCCAGGAGATCCTCCCAATGCCATCCAATTCAAGGGGGGCCAATTCCTGTCATATGAAATCAATGACGAGGAACTCATCATCAGAGATATGCTGTTGAATCAAGATTATATCATTGAAAAGAATATAGTTGAACCGGCTGGGTTTGCTGCTGGGATGTGGTATGTGGAAATTTGCAGCTGAAGGGTGCATGTTCCCTTGGCATGCAAACAGCACCATCACACCACTCTCAGTGTGCCATGGTGCTGGAATGCTGAACAAACTCTAGCATCTGGGGTTCCCTACTCTGGAGAATGTGAGGACAACAGAGACTCAGTGTGTTGATTTACAGTTAGAAGACTGGAGAAGGAGCCCAAGGGGTGCATGGTTTGGGACTCATACCTTGGATTTAAGGTTTGCATTTCTTACGAGTTACTACAGGAATCAAGATTCCAGCTCATCCAGTGGTACCAGAGACATGTTGAGGAAGCACTGTGGTGCCTTGGATGCATAGCCTTCCCTCATCCCAAATATGATGACGTTGATGTAGGTTGCTTGTATGAGGGGCCTATGTCTGAGGATGTGGCACAGGACAAGTATGTCAATAATTTTGCCCAAACAATTGCATCTGCAACAAGGCACCTACAACTGAAGGAAGAGAATGGTAAACTTGTTGTTCTTGAGCTCAATGGAGAGCAGATAAAAGCTGGGACATATCCTGCAATTCAGTGTAACACCACACATCATTGTGACCCTTTGCAAGCAATCCCAAAGCCTCTGGTGATTGTAACAAAGATTAACAGGCATCCCGTGTGTGCCTTGGTTGACTCCAGTTCCCTTGGTGACTTTATGTCCAGCATGCTTGTGGAGCAATTAAACTTGAAGAAAGTTGAGCTAGCCAACCCCCTACCTGTACAACTAGCCATCCAGGGCTCATGCTCACAAGTGAACTTTGGTGTTACAGCTGATTTTGAATATCAGTCAATCGCTTGCCAAAGGTACTTTGACATAATGAACCTGAATGGTTATGATTTAATTCTACGGATGCCATGGATTTTTCAGCACAAGGTGTTGTTTGGTCTCAATCCACCTCAAGTAGTGGTGGGGAGTGATGTACCTCTAGCTATGGAAGGTGTCAGGGTGTCACAGCTTGCATCTCAATCAATGGAGATGTATGAAGCTAACCTAGAAGAACTTTGTGCAGAATTACATGAGTATGTGAAGCCACTCTGTAAGAGTGCAAGTAAAACACCACTTCCTCCATTATAGATGATTAATCATGAGATTCACCTTGTTGATCCACACAAAGTCTATTGGTGGTGCCCATTGCATTGTCCGGAGGCTCTGCATCCCATGTGGAGCAAGAAACGGGCAGATTATATCAGAACAGTCTGCTGGCAGATCATCAACAGTGGGAATATGGTTCCCATGTTATTCCTGAGGAAGCCAGGTAAGGCCAGTGCTCCTCCAAGGCTTCAGACAGTGGGAGACCTTCAAGAACAAAATGACAACACTGTAAAGAAGATGTCTCTGCTCCCAGACATAAAGGGCATCATGCACTGGGCTTGTGCAGCAAAGTATCGCACCCTGATGGATGGCAAGGATGCATATGAGCAAATTTGCATCATACCTGAGCATGTCAATTGCACGGCTATTACTACTCCTGAAGGAAACATTGTCAGCAATGTTATTCAAATTGGGGATTGTAATGCTCCAGCAACTTACCAGGCACTTATGAATTACATTTTTTTGGCCTACATTGGTGTCTTCATGGATATTTATCTTGATGACATTATTGTTTACTCTAAAATGCTGGAGGACCATATGCAGCACATCAAAAATGTTATTGATATTCTGACAAGAGAGAAACTTTATCTGTTAGAGAAGAAGCTCCAGTTTCTCTGCCACAAGCTCAAAGTTCTTGGTTGCGTCATTGACGATGATAGAATCTGCATGGATCCTGAGAAGGTGGATGCATTAGCAAAATGGAAAACACCAGCAAATAGAGACTTACTTTGGGGTTTTCTTAGTGTGGCAGGATACCTTGCCAATAACATAGATTGAGTAAGGGTGCCTATGGGAATTCTACATGGGTTGACTGGGGATACCATACCATTTTGCTGGGATTTTATGCATCAACAAGCTTTCGAGGATGTAAAGAATCTGGCATCAACATTTCAGGACCACCACTATTGCCTGCTTGATTATAGTCTGAATGCGGATCCTATTCATGTTGTCACAGATGGCTGTGGAACAGGAGTGGCTGGGGTGGTAAGCCAGGGTCCAGACTGGAAAACAGCTCGAGTTGAGGTGTTCTACTTGGCTAAGTTAAATGCAGTGCAGCAGAACTATCCAGTCCCTGAAATTGAGATGTTGGCAGGTGTTGAGACAATGCTCCACCATTGTGATATCCTGCAGGGTGCACACTTTAAATGGTATACAGATCATAAAGGATTGGTGCACTTACTCAGGCAGAAGGACCTGTCAGGCTGTCAACTGTGCTGGCTGGAAAAAATTGCAAAAATTGACTACAAAATTGTGTATTTTCCTGGGGCAGAAAACATCCTGTCAGATGCGCTGTCAAGGATTTACTCAAACAGTAGTCCTGGGACAGTTCAAGCATGTAGTGAGCATGATGTGATCAATAATGATGATCTTGGAGCACATGTCATTTCCATGCCTGTATTAGTTGGTCTGGAGGGCAGGAGTTCTATGTACAAGCATGGGACTATGCAGGAGGGTGAAGTTTCAAAGATTCCAAAGCCCGCTGAGGTGGAGTCATTGAACCCACATCGACACCATTGGCTGGTGGCATTGCCTGCCAAAACAGGATGACCACAGACCACCATGGAGTTTGTGGCTTGTGTATCAAATAGTTTCATTCTGCAGGGACCTTGCAAACAAAAGAAGGGCAAGAGGCCAGAGGAAACACAACTGGCAGCCAGTACAAGAAAAATAACAATCAGGATACTAGCAAAAAAACATGAATCATCATTGACAGACAAGTCTGATAGCATGGCAGCACCTTCAGGGTCAATTATGCACAATACATCTGCCACAGTGGAGCAGATTCAGGACAAAAACTTGGCATCCAGGTCTCGTACCCTACAAACAACTCTGGACAATGCTATACCTGTTTCTATGGAACAGATGCTGGCATCTGGCCATGAACCACTGGATCTCCTAGCTGCTATTTGAGGATGCTATGGGGAAGACAGCCTGTTCAAGGAAATCATCAAGAATCCCAAGGCATACAAGAATCTTGAGGTTATGGATGACCAGCTTATTTTCATGAAAACCATACTTGGAAAGTGAGTGCTTTGTGTTCCCAGAGTCATTGTCAATGGATGCAGTGTGTGTGAGGTTGTCATTTCTGAAGCTCATTCTCGTCTGGTGCATCTCGGGGCGTGAAAGATGCTGACTTATCTTCAGGACATAGTCTGGTGGAAAACTATGTCCAGCAATGTGCAGGAGTTCTGCAACACGTGCTTGATGTGTTGACAAACCAAGCTATCCAACCAGCAGCCTTATGGCTTGCTCAACCCGCTCCCAGCTCTGACTCAGCCATGGGAAGTTATTGGAATTGACTTTGTGGGGCCATTGCCTGAATTGAAAGACCGAGACTCATCATATGATTTTATCACTGTGATAATTGACTTACTGACAGGTATGGTGCATATTGTACCTAGCAGAATGAACTACACTGCTTGCCAGGTGGCTGAACTCATATTTGCTGAAGTCTACAAGCACCATGGACTGCCATGCACAATTGTAAGTGACTGAGACTTGCTCTTTACCAGTATCTTCTGGAGTCATCTCCATGCACTCATTAGAATGCAGCTCTGTATGTCATCTGCCGACCACCCTGAGTCAGATGGCTCAACTGAGCATGTGAACCACATAATTATTCAAATGATTTGCCAGTGCATTGCCCCTAACCAGTGAGACTGGGTATCTAAGATCCCAGCTATTGAGTTTGCAATCAACTCAGCACAATCTGAAAGTACTGGATATTTCCCATTCTTTCTGAATGCAGGACAAATGCCTCAATCCATGATCTGGACTCTGGCTCAGTCAGACAAATTCCACGGGGTTCATGTCTTTGCCCAATGACTAAGCATTGCAATCATGGCAGCTCATGACAGCATTCTAGCAGCATGCATCAAACAGACTTGAGATGCAAATTGGTGTTGTCAACCAGCTCCCTTTGTGGAAGGAGATCTGGTCTATGTTTTGACAGAGAATATGACATTTCTAAAGGGACTAGCATGTAAGCTTATCCCCAAGTACAAAGGACCATACAGTATCATCAAGGACCTTGGGAACCACTCCTATAGGCTCGCACTCCCTGCAAGCATGTGCCGTCATGGAATTTATAATGTATTTCATGCATCTCTGCTACAAATTCACAAGCCTAATGATGACAGACTTTTTCCTGGTTGCCTTGACCAGCAGATTGTAAATGACTATGGCAGTGACTCTGACAATTGGGCTGCCAACAAGATTGTGGTGCATCATGGCTCCAGCATTGAGGCAATGTTCAAAGTACTCTGGAAGGCGGGAGATAAATCCTGGATGAATGTTGCACAGGTCACTGAACTTGGTCTGTTGGATCCATATTTGGAGGCTATTGGAATGGGCAACCTTGTGGAACTTGGAGAGGGGTTGGGGCAGCCACTGACTGATGACCCTCAGGTGTTTTTAGGACATTTGAAATTTTGCACTAATAAAACTGGTGAGGACCCCACCTCATCAGACAGTCTCCAAACTTCTTTCCTCCCCTTACTCTCAGTCCATGGTATCCACTTTCCTATTGCCATGTCACCTCTCTTTGTCTCCATGCCAAACATTATGGACAAACAGTGCCACAACCCTGATTCTACCAAACTGCCATGCCATCCATGCATCTCACAGGACCCTCTCTCACAGATAGTCCAAGTCTTTAATTCAGCCCTGAACATTGCCATCAAACTCCACCCGCACCATGCTGCAATGATTCAGGATTTTGATATTGCCATCAGTAATGGCACCGAGGCATTCCTGATGGTACCTCTTGGGTTCAACATCATAGCCAATGCGCTCAATAGCTACAAGAACCTGGAAACTGGCCAGCCTTACCCCTACAAGTTGAGCTGCTGGAACACCAAAGCCAACAAGTGGGTCACTGCTCCTCCCAAATGTTGTATGCCAAATGGAGTAATCCTGGTGACATTCACCGATCCATGCCATGTTAAACTCCATGCCATCAAAGTTCTGTTCCCCAACAGTGACTTTGACAATCGTGTCTTCCAGAATAATCTCCATGCTGTCTACACACCCCATAGCAAATAGGCTCACCAGCAGAATCAATATTACTGACATAAACAGCAGGGTCCTGCCAAGAAGTGTGCGTATTATTACAATGAGTTTGACCAATTGGATGAGGACAGCATCCTCAGACATGGCTGCTCTACTCTTCCACCCATCACCAGCTTCACCAGGAATGAAAACTTCTATGACCTGGCCAAGGAGTCCTTGGCTGCAGAGGCTACCAACACCATTTCTTCCTCCAAGGGCAGCTGGAAGGTTACCAAAGACCATGAGATGGCTAGTCCCAGCAGCATGTCTGCCTAACTTCCTGTTCCCAACCACTTTCTTCCTGACCCCTACTTGACACTTCACTGGTCATGACCACCCTCCTTAAAGTTATTTTTGGATCATCAGATCAAACTTACCTCTCGATGGCATGATTGGTTATACCACTTTCCTTTATTTGGATACATTTTTGAGCCATCTCTTGACTCCACTTGCAATGCCTGGAGGGCATTGATATGACCCCTTCCGAGCTGAGCCCCAAATCCTACAATTTTCGAGTTTTCCTTCTCAACACCCGTTTCCGAGCTGGAACCGACTTTCCGGATCGGGAACTGGCTTTCCGAGCCGGTTCCGCTTTGTTCCCATCAGCGTCCCGACCACTATCCGTTCACCCTTCCATATTGCGTTTCCCCCAGCGTCCCCCCCCTCCCCGCGTCTACAGTTCCATGTTGTGTTCCCCCAGCATTTCCGGCAGTCTACAAACCCCTCCCGGCGTTACCATATAGCGTCCGGCCGGAGCCGGTCGGCTCCCGACGGTTGCCCGGAAAAGCATTCAGAGGTGACGGCCTCTCTCCGATTCTGCGTTCTTGCGTCCGCGTTCTCCTACTAGC
>JABCKV010000328.1:0-16039 GCA_018282005.1 Asterophora parasitica | reverse complement strand
ACCTCTTTGTAGACAATGACGTGAATCTTGACACCTTGCTCGGCCTTGCGCTTCAAAATCCTGTCGAGCCGCCATTCAGGGAAATGGGCGGCAGGGCGGCGCAGATACAGCTCTGGCGTAAGCCACCAGTCCTGTAAGGAGAACAAGGGCGTCAGAAGAAATATCAGAAATAAACAATAACTTGCATGTACGCACGAGGATGAAGATAACGTCTTTGGCATTCTCGAGCATCTCGGACAGCGCCCACATGTAATCGTGCCCGTCAATGTGCCTACGAGGCCACACAATCAATTGAAATGTGGCGGCCTCGAGACTATTCTGGAGTACGCACCATTTGACATCGTTATTCGTCCTCTCCGCCGCGAAGCTCCCAAACCGGTGACTGGCACAAATCTTGGCCCTCACCTCATCCTGTGCAATCTCCTCTGGTTCATCATGGCGATCTGTAAGTCCATAATCGTTAGTATCCACCAGCCCATGCACAAAGCAATCAAATTGAAAACAAACGGTTCGGATTCCACCTGCCTGCAGAAACATGACACCTGTCAGTTTCAGTGACTCGGACTCGATAGTTAAACACTGCACACACCAATAACCTCGTCACGACCATGATGGATGACCTTGACTCCTTTATCCTTGACATTGACAAAGAAGGAAGACATTAGGCGGTATCATAGACGTGCGCGAAGAGGTACTGCGAGTAGATAAGGTGCGGGAATTGTGAGTCGTGACGTTTTTAAATTGGCTCCGATTCAAAAAGCTAGACATGGGTGTAACGCACAGGTTGAACTTCATATCCGAAGCCCGCTCCGTTCGCCCATCAGTTAAACTGTAGCCTGTGCCGGGAGCTTCTCCAACGGAGAGTTTAAAATACCCCTTTCTTCACAACCTGGAGGTGGCCGGTACACGAGAAGGGTGTGGACAAAGGAGTCTCACTGATTATAAAGTCTAGAGCGTGTAGGGAGGAAAGAGTACTAGATAGTAGCCCGAACGTATAGACGCGTATATAAATCGAGGATACAATTTGGAACAAGCCCGAAACTATTGAGAGGCACTGGGGCCGTCGGGATCGACTTGGAGCATGCAAGGGAAAGGTTGAACCGAAACAACGACACCGTTCATGCAGCAGCGCGTGCGCAGAAAAATATCTGGAGCGAGGCCCGGAAGACTTGGGGATGCGGGGACAGATATTACAGCAAGTAAGAGACACATAGGGCTCATGCCGAAATAAAGTTTAGAAGTCAAGAATGATACAAAAGGAAAAAACGATACATGCAAAATGGGAATGGGCACACGATATGCAAACGGAACGAGAAAGGAGGGGTGACCACGAGATGCTGACGGAGCAACAGAGAATTGACGCGCGAGTGGATTAGGATTCAGGGAGCACGAGAGTGTGGGGATCTGGGTACACGAGACAAGGAAAAGGCAAGGGTGAACGTTAACAACAGTGGATGGCGTCCAATGAGCAAGGAGAGCGCCGTGGTGGGTGAATTGAAGGGGTTGTGAGGGCATTACAAAGCCCGGGAAAGGGAGGGAAGTCGATGACTTGCGACTGCCGATGCCGCTAAACGAGGATGGGTTAACTGATAGTGGAGAATCAGCAGGACAAAAAGAAGATCGGAATGGGTACTACGCACGAGGATTCCAGTCGTGGGCCAAAACTTTCCCTGATCCCATGCCCCGTCCCGCCTTGTATACGTGGTCCGGATCCGGCGTGGCACAGCACCTGCACACCACCAAGACATAGCCAAGCACCATGCACGTCGATGCTCGCAAAAAACGCGCCTGGACCGCACATACCGAGATCTGCAGACAAATGTTAGTCCACTCAACGATTTATATCGTATAAACTCGAAGATACTGACGCGTGAGGGCGGTCTGGACGCAGTAGGCAGAGAGACCCCAGAAGGAAGGCAAGCTAATCATGCCAAGGTAGCGTAACAGAGCGTACTGGCGCAAGGTTGCGAGTACTTATGGTGATGGCAAATTTCGACGACGGGAGCCCTTGGAGTCGTTCGAGACACGCTTTGATCTCGAACCCCAGCATGGTTGCGACAAGGGCAGCGCTGAGGAAGGGCGCGTCATTTTTGCGGTGTCCGATTCCATGGTAGTGGCAAAAGAGACGTCGTCGTCGTTGACATGAAGACCGCGTTGATTCCAAAAAAGATTAGATTACATAGATAATAAACAAATAAATAAAATAAGTCTTCAACTTGAACAGACCAGCACCACGACGGATCCAACCCGCTCCTCTGACTAGATCCTCATGGTGCTCCGAGTCTCCAATACTGGCCGATGAGTCCTCCCCGCTTCCTTCATGAGCTCGCTTCCTGCTGCGCATGCCCCGTTCCCCTGAACTTCCGCTGCCTCTCGGACTCCTTTGAACTTGGGCGCCTAAAGATGGCTGGACATGGTTCTATTTATCTCACGCGAATCGTGATATATACTGTCAGAGTCGACGTCCATTCCCACATCAGGTTTATCCCCTACTCTCCTGCCAGGCTGCCACACGAGGATGCCAACCCACAAAGATTGTGAGTTGTAAACCTCGATCTCCATCGCGCGGTGTGTTCATGCTCTGATGGGTTTGCGGCCACGTGTAGTCGATGCTCCTGATTCCGACATCGCGTTCGTGTCCAGCGACGGGGTTACCTTCAAGTTACACAAGAAAAATCTAGACCTCGCAGCGGGCGCGTTCCCGCCCCCGGAATTTCACACGACAGAGGAATCTGTTCCCTTGTCAGAGCCGTCTGCGACACTCGAGATCCTGTTCCAGTTTCTGTACCCATCACAGTGTCCGGAGCTGGACGAGTATCTGTCGTTCGACCTTTTGGAGTCTCTTGCGGAGGCTGCGGAGAAATACCAGGTGTTTTTTGCGATAATCGCTGCGAGAGCTTCCATGAGGTGCGAAAATTCAGCGAATCCAATTATACAGTGTCCAAGGCTCACAGTTACCCCTAGGAAAACATTACCTTTACATGCGGATGGAATCATGGTACACGCGCTCAAGCATGGATACAAAGACATCATTGACCTGGCAGCGGTTCCCTTGTTGGGCTTCCCTTTTGAAAAGACCGTGAACATGTTACCCGACCATGCAGTGCGTGCATGGGTACGTTGACACGCTTTTTTACAGAGCACATTCGTGTACTGATGCAAGGCTAGGCCATATATTACGCCAAATGCAGTTACCTTCTTGCCAGGGCTTGCGCCTTCCCGGTCCAGTGTCATCCGCCGAGATTACCTTCTCGTCTCGAACGGAAAAACATCAAGACTATGTTGTCTAATCTCTCTACTGTGCTCGATCAGAATATTCGGCCCCATAGTCTTTATAGTGAAATGCAAGGTATTGGCAAGTTCAGTGATCGCCTTTCTCAGTAGTTCTTCAGATGCCACGATAAATATAGCGCGTCTTACTGGCCATATGTACAACTCAGTGTCGTCGTCAACGTTGTTTGAACAATTTTCAATTCACCACACGGTGATATATACACATGGCTAGCTCACTGTTCACTGCGTACCCGGGGTGCACTTCTTGCTTCGTGCTGGTGGCCCACTGCCTTACTTCCAATCCGATTCTCCGGGGTACTTTCGAGTTTAGCTCGAGAATATTTGGAGGGAACAGAGCTTTCAACTTTGATGACGGATTTGTGCCGGCACTAGCCTTAATTTTAAGATGTTGGAAAAACTTGAGACTCGGGAGTTAGAAGTTGGAAGAGTCGTAGTACAATTGACGAGGGAGTCGAACAAGATAAACCGAAAAGAGGATAGGTGATGCTCGCACTGGTGCCACAGGAGAGAACAGCACACGCGGGATCTCGGCGTGTTGATATGAACAAACGGGTGACGTTGAGCATGCGGCAGCGCAAGCTGAGTTAAAGACTGGATGAGCAACCTGTCTGGGCCGGCGATTCCGATACAAGGACGTAGGTAGTACAGTAAGTGATAGGGATGGCGGGCGAGTAAAGGATACAGAATGCGGTGGGGCGTGTGAGTAGAGAGATGGGAAAGTACACAGGTTCGCAATGGATGGGTGTACCGTGTGCCAAATGGGATACAGATGTGGGCGTATATGGGAAGGAGAAAGGAGCGCATTGTAGAGAAGAACTATAGTGTAGGGAGCGTCTGCCATGAGAAACTTGCAGCATCGAATGGTTAGCTGGAGGCTACATGGTGGTCAGTGAATGTACGGAATAGTAGAGATAGATATGAGGATACGTCTTGTGCATTACTAAAAAGTATACCAAAAGAAGTTAACGCATACAACGGCGGGGAAGGTATGCGAGTGTCGGACGAGGGCTTCACCAAGACCTAAATTATAGAGCGTGATGATAAGTGAATGAATGCCAGTATGGCAGAGAGATTGTCGCACACACAGAAGGTGCCCACGCCAAAAAGAGCCCTCCTCATTGCTTGCCACGCTAGACCGGCCCAAATTCGTTTGCCATGGCAAAACACAGGGCCGAGGAGCTCGCAACCACCATCGTGGTTGCAGCAAACGCCTCATAGGATCCCATTCCGATATCTATGTTAGTATAGGGGTCAGTACTGGAATGCTAAGCGACACTTCAGTTCGACATACACATTGTGAAGCCGACGTCGATCCAGGTTGCGGATATAAGCCACCAGAAGGCCAACAAGGGCAGGCCAAATTCAGGCGTCGGCAGGGCGTGATGGAGGACAGAGGAGATTATGCTGGCGGCAAAGGCGTAGCAGTAGAGAATGGGAGCGATCCAGAAGGGTAAACTGGCACGGTCGGAGAATGCATAAAAAGACATCATTGAAAGACTCGGAGTGTGCTGCTGGTACATTAGAATTTAGCAGGGCGTTCAAGGTTACAAACTGAGCAATATGAAATAGGGCCGCGAGAGAAGAAGTCGAACAAGCAAGATGACGCGGGCAAAACCATGCCCCGGAACATATACAGAAAGAAAATCGACAAGCACCGATGATGGATGAGCTACAGGAAATCCAGGGATACTGCACGAACGACAGATGGAATTGGACATTACAGTCAGCACGTCGAGAAGAAGGGAGAGAATATCCGAAATGAAGGTCGAGATATAATGAGAAGACGGGCGTACAAGATACGAAGAGGACATGGGCGGCGTGAAAGATGCAATCAAGACACGGGCGTCCTGCGTATAGAGGGAGCGGGCTGCAGGAAAAGGGTGTCACGTCGTCGAACAAGGACGGGTGAATTGGCTCGGCAGTAGGGAGCGCATAGACTGAGAGGCATGAACAATGGATCGCCCGATGTTGTCCTAGAGCGCTGTGGAAAGGAATCAGCAGGCCGACGAAGGAGAAGCGACGTGAGGAATACACACAACGAAAGACATAGAGTCCAGTCATGGGCCGGGCTCCCTCATCGCACACCTACGCAGCAATCTGCCGTCTTTAAGTAGTGCTCCGCCACCGCAAAAGATACAACCAGCCCCAGCCGTTGCCGCAGAGTTTGCGCCGATTGAGCCCACTCTTAGATCTGTGTACAGAGGGGCAGTAGATTCAGTAATTTGTATACAAGCTCGTCAGAGAGAATATATTGACGTACGATTCAGGGCGGCCTAGGCATAGGAGCCGAAGAAACCCCAGAAGTCAGGAAAGAGGAGTCTAAGGAAGTAGCGTGGCGGCAGTACCTAGCGTGAGTCTGAGGAGGAGAGTGCAAGGAAGGACATATCTTTGTGGGTGTCCGACATGGTGGTGGAGAAAGAGAAAAGATGTTCATTATCGTTCCGACTCCCAAAAGGTAGATTAGATCAAGATTAGATAAATGTCCTTGGGTTCACGACGTCCACCTTTGCTGCACCGCCATAACTCATCACTCCAGTACGCTTGGCCATGTATTCGAGGTCGCCGTAAGTTCTGGAATCGGACTTTTTGGAGAGATGCTATCAAGGGATCAGAGAGATATTTATTGGGCATGGTACGGATCCTCAATTCCCAAATCACACCGGTTGCTGTCAGTAATATTTTCATGCATGCACAGATCTTCTCACCACTCTGAGGCAAATTGTTGCTCTCTCAGCTGACGCCGCCGCCTCTTCGGATCTTTGCGCCGCTCCTGAGGAGCGGGTGGTCTACGTGTGGTGGCAAGTAAGCCTGGTAAGAGAGGGTTGGACGGACGGGGCACCGGTACCATCAACATGCATTCTCGGCGACGCTAGTTTCAAGGGAAGTAGTAGTACTTATACGCAGGAGAAGGGACTTTAGAGCAAGGCTGGACGTCCTGTGGCTACCAAGGTGCGCCCCGTTCATCTCCTCTTCCACCGCTTCATCTTGACCTCGAGCTGATCCAGATCACTCTGTTAGATTTCCGGGGTCTACTCACTGTTATTGTTATTGTTATTGTTACGCGGGGAGGTCCACATTACTGAACGACCGCGGTCCCGGAATTATCCCGACGTGCCTAAGTACCGTCTTCGTTCCGGATCCTAACTACCCTCAACGACGAGCTTTTCTACTACGAGAACGTCTATCAAGAAGAGGATGGGGTTAGGACATTTGGTTGGTGGTTTGTCACGGGCCCGTCCTCGAATAGCCAGTGCAGGGGCTGGGCGGGTATCCGTATCTCAGCGCTATCGTATAGCGCCATGACCTCGAATGTATAACTTGCTAGATGGTTTATGGTTTTTCTGTTAGCAATGAGTAGTGTAAGGGCTGTAGTGCTGTCGTTTGCTGCGGCAGCGTTGGCGGTGTCCGGGTGGGTTCTCTCTAGAAATGACCTTCTCATGTTGCATAGTACGGGGTTTGCTGCGCATTCAAGGAGGGCGTGTTCAGGTGTTTCGACCTTCATTGCACAGAAGCGGCATAGTCTCATCTCTCGCGGGATTTCCGGTCGATTGGTCTCTGTCCATCGTAGTTTCTCAACTGCAAGAGTGTGGTCTGATAGGAGTAGACGAGTGAGGGCGACTCGATGCTTGCGGTTTGGGATGCTAAGGTAGTGGCGGAAGTAAAGTGCCTGGGGTTTAAGTTCTTTGTCTTTGTCAGGCTCCAGTCTCCCTCTCAGGAGGTATAGCTTCGGTGAGGTGTTGATTGACTGCAGGAGCATCTGTTCTACCCCGGTTCGTATGGTTCGTTCCATGGCGTCTAGGTATTTGACAGATAGCATGGTTGTGTCAATTGGATCGACGGGGAAGGGGAGGTTGGCTAGTACGTAGTTGAGATCCATGATCCAGGATGCCTTCCCAGCATTATTTAGAGCAATAGAGTCGTCAAGCGCATGGCGAGCGTATCGCGAGGTTGGGAGTGCATACAGGTATTTGAGGTATCGGACCGCAATTATAACCCGTCGGAATCTTAATGGCATGATGGCGGTTTCGGTGAAAAGCGGTGTGAGCATGCTGCTTGAGTTGTTGAGTCCCAGTACTCTCCGGAAGAAGCTGTGGAGTATGATCTCCAGCTTATGCAGGAGGTTTTTGTCAATATCCAACGATATTTCACATCCGTGAATTAGGTGGGGGTCTACAAGAGCCATGAAGAGTCGACGCGCTTCCCAGGGCGGGAGTACACCGACTTTTGATTCAAGAGCAAAGATCATCCTTGCTACACGTTGTGCCTTATCGTGCTTCTTCTGGTAGTGTTCGGCAAAGATGTTGCGTGACGTGGTCTGGAGTGTGATACCCACATATGTTTCTTGCGTAGCGACACGAATTTCGTTGCCCCCAAACCAGAAGCGAGGAAGGACGGGTGGAATCTCGCCAAAGATCAGAACCAGCGTCTTGATTAGGTTAAGGATCATGAAGTTCCTACGACACCAGAACCATAGGGCCTGTAGTTTTTGCTGTGCACCCATTGCGGTGTAGGAGAGGAGGATAATGTCATCGGCCTGGTTTAATTGCGCGATAATCATGCCTGCTAGTACAATGTCATCAGGATTCGGGTTGAGAATGAAGTCGGCGAGGTATAGGTTCCACAGAATAGGCGAGCCTGTGTCGCCGATGAGAATCCCGATGACAGAGCGGAACACGCTGGACATCTCAGAGCCATGCCAGACTGTGTAGGTCATTCTCTTGTAGAGCATCCTGAGCCAATCAAAGATTTTGCCGCCGGCGCCTAGGCTGCGGAGCTTCAGCCAGAGCGTAGGTTGGTCAGTCGATGGGAATGCATTTGTTAGGTCCACAAATACGGCATATACCGTTTTTGCCTCTGTGCGTGCTCGGTCAATCGCGCAGCGCAGGATAAAGGCATTGTCATTGGTGCGATAGCCTTCTCGGAACCCATTTTGAGAGGGAGGCAGAAGGTTCATCTTGTCACACCACGCGGTAAGTCGCTTGTGAATGAGAAGTGTCATGAGCTTTAACATGCAGCTTTCCAGTCCAATGGTTCTGTAGCTTTCGGGGTCTGCGTGTGGTTTCCCCTTTTTGATTATACCAATAAGTACTGTCTGTAGCCATATTGAGGGAGCATCTGTCTTGTGGAGGCATTCATTCATCAGGTTGCATAAGACGTCATTGTCGATCTCCTTGAGATCTTCGTAGCCTACATCGTCGATGCCCTTGGCTGATTTTCGCGAGTGCTTATCAAGGTGAACTTTTGCTGCCTCGATTTCTTCTTCCGAGAACGGCTTGCTAAAGAACTGCTCAGCTGTTGTGTCCGTTGTGGAGGCAGATATAATCGCCGCGACCGTTTGATTTAAGGCATGTAATGGTGCATCGAAGGATAGTGGCATGGGATGGATGGGGTTCATTCGTACTTCAAACGTCTCCCGAAGGTCTTCGGCCGTGAAGTGTATGGTAGGGCTGGTGGGACTCATTATCTTCTTTGTGTAGTTCCAGAATGCTCGGAGGTTGTCTACGTTTATAAGCTTGTGTCGGTTGTCTAGTTGGGCCTTTATGATTGCCTTGCGTTTGCGATGTGCTCGAACGTTCAGGGAGGGAAGGGTGTCACGTATTGACTCAACTTGTTTGATTTTCGCACTCGGTGTAAGGAGCTTTGACGAGACCTTTCTAACATTGTGGAGTGGCATAGTCAGGGGTGGTGCCATTGGGGGGAGGAGGAGGGGTAGCAGAGAGGGGTTTTCATTTTGGTTTGCCCCTTGGTTTGCGAGGAGGTCAGCCGCATCATTATGTTTGTTTCCGCTGTGTCCCTTGACCTGTATCAGTCGGAGGGGTGCCATGCGTCGTTGGATAAGAAAGACGATGTCTCTGAAAATGTCTCCATTGTGCTTGTCCCATCTTTTTGCTGCATGTTCTGGGGCAGACTCTGTGATGGATTGAATGACATACATTGAGTCAGAGTAAATGTCGAGGGAGACATTGTTGTAGGAGTGGTGTAGCGCGAGGAGAAGCGCCAGAGCCTCTCCTCGGTTGTTGGTCTGTCTGCCAGGCACTCTGACGGCAAGGTTCCTGGGACTTCCAGGGCCAAAATATACACCAGCACCTGCGCGTGCAGCGTCAGTGCCATTTCCGTGACAGGATCCATCAATGTATATTGTGGAAGGGGGTGAGATGCAGTATACACTTCCATATAAGTAATCAAGTTTCTCCTCCTTCGTCTTCCTGGAGCTCAGAGTAGTAACGTAGAGTTGGTCAAGTTCACTCATTTCAGGTAGATCGGCTGCAGGTCGCCGCTTTCGTTTGTGCTGTATAACTCCGTTCTCTGTTGTGGCAGCGCCAGGTTGTGTTAGTCTGAGCGAAAGGGCGGCGTGGTCGGATATCATGTCCTTGTCCATGTCATAGAGGGGGCAAATATGTAACGATTCCATTTGACGAAACACATCAGCATCTACAATGGCGTAGTCAACCACGGCGTTGCCTCTAGGTTGGAATGAGGTGAAGTCCGAGTGGTCTCCTTTAAGATGTGGGAGCCCATTCAGTATCTGTAGGGACAGTTGCTGGCATATCTCTAGTAGGCGGCGGCCCCTTGTTGATACGTTGGTGTCTGGCGAACTGTGCCCAGCACTCGACCCCGTTCGTGCATTCAGATCTCCCACAAGAATCAGTCCTTTCCCTGTAGCTGATAGGAGCAGTAGAGTGTCCCCAAGTTTTGTAAAGGGGTCTGTGTCAGTGAAGGAGTCCCAGGTGTGATATTCGGGCAGAATGTAGGCATTGATGACAAAGGTGTCCGCAAGTTCAAGTACCAGTATGTCTGGGCTAGAGATGTCGTGTCTTTCGGTAACATGGATGTGGCCTGCTATTAGCGCGAGAACTCCGCCATGATATCGGGGGAAGAGAGTATTGTATGAACGACCACGGGAGAATACTTGGTAGCCTGATGGTATATCAAGAGATTCATGTTCGTCGGGTGCAAGATGTGTTTCTTGCAGTAGGATGATTGAATGGTTTGTTATGTGCCTCCGTAGATTGGGGCAGGTCAGATTCACTGCTAGATCACCATCGATATTCAAACTGAGTATATTCAAATGGTTGGAGTTCATATCAGTAATAGTGGGCTGGGAGAACGAAGGTCTAGTAGTAATACAAGGTAGAGCAAGCGACGGTAGAGGCATCAGTCCATCATTTGGTTCTACAATCTGATCTGCCCCGCTCAGTTTTCCAACGTGGCGGTGGCGGTTTCGTATCCAAGGGGGGGCGCAGCGCTCCAGGCATTGACAAAGGTGGAGGCTTCGTTGGCAGTCGAGAATTGTACTATGACATATGACGAGGGGAAGAGCCTGCGGGCCTTGATCTTGTTGATACTGACGTTGCGGAGAGGAGGAGTCATCCAGCGGAGAAGAAGTTTGGTCTGAGATGTCGTGTCCCTGAGCTAGTGGATGGCCCCGAGCCAAACGAGCGTGCCGGGGACAAACTGTTCCTTGGGGTCAGGTGCACAGGGAATGGGGCCCTCGGCGCTGTTGGCAAGCGTGGGAGGGGCGAAGGTAGGTGCAGGGTTGTTGGCGATGTGGTTAGTGTGGTTAGGAGCTGGTATGGTCATAGCGTTAGCCGGGGCAAAGGTAGGTGCAGGGCCATTGGCGACGTGGTTAGAGTGGATAGGAGACGGCATGGTCATGGCGTTAACCGCGACCCCCGCACTCACGGTGATGTTGGTAGCTAGCGCGTTCCGTCTCTCGCTCCCCATAGTAAGAGTCGTGGCCTCTATTCCCTCAACCCGGCTGCGCTTCTTTGCAGGGACGAACACGTCAGAGTGGGCAAAGACTGGGGTGGAGGTAGAGCTGTGTGGCTGTATGCCACCGCTACTGGTGAGGGAGAGGCTGCGGATGGCTTGCTCGAGGGAGGCAATGCTTGCCACTGTGGACTGAGCTGTGGTAGACTGTTCGATGCATAGATTGTCGATGGTGTTGGCGTTGCTGTTGCAGACCGATCCTAGTTGGTTGATATCCTCGCGGAGCGTAGCGAGCTCAGCAAGTCGAAGTTCATCCTGGAGGGTGGTGAGGTCGCGACGCAGGGCGGCGATGTCGGTGCAGGCTCCCTCCGTCTGGGCTTGGATAGTGGTGATATCCTCAGCGTCGGCATTCATCTGGGTCAGGAGGCCTTCGCGGATGACAGAGTCGAGGCGGTCGTGGACAATGGCAAACTGGCGCTGGCTTTCGTCGAAGGTCTCCTCCACCCTAGCGGCAATAGCACGTACATGGGAGTCAATCCGCTTGATAGCAACAGCCGCGGACTCCGCTTTGTTGTTGGTCGACTGTTTTGACAGGGAGATGGGTTCCTTGGGCTTTCCTTTACCCTTGGCAGGGGGGGTAGGGGGAGGTGGGGTTGCATCTGGGGCAGAGTTAGTGACGGCAGGGGGGGTGGGGGGAGGTGGTGTCGCACCTGGGGCCAAGTCAGCGATGCTGACTAGAGGCATCTCCGTCGATTGGCGTCTAGCGGAGTCAAAGGACCCGTTGGTTTGGCATGTGAGGCGGCACGCAGATGATGGGATAGGTGGAGCAGGGGGCTGGTTTCCAGAGTCAGGGCTTTTGGTAGTCACATCCTCCATGGTGGTGTCGCAGCTCAATGTGGATTCGTGAGGGCTCATTGCGGTGTCGTGGTTTGTTGACGTGGCCCCTGTGGTGCGAGCAGAGGTGTCCGAGTTGCCGAATGTGACTCTGGCAGCGGGAGCAGTGGCTTGAGCGGGGGGCATGGCTGGAGCGAGATATGGAGGGGTGGAGGAGTGTGCGCGGTGATTTAAGTCGTTTGAGGAATGCTGGTGATGAATGTATGTTGTCAGCATTCTTCGTGGTGGAATGCACCTGCTCAGTTGCTCACCTGCCATGAATGGTCCTTGGTCAGGGTGGTGTCAGTGCGTATGGTTTTGTGGGGAGTGTTCAGGGTTGAGGCAGTGCTGGGGAGGTTGGGGGCGAGCGGATATTGTGGCGGCGACGGTTGTAGCTATACCTGTGTCGTCTGTGTGTCAGTGTGTGGAAGGGCTGGGTTGATGTGTTGTTAGGGATGGAGCAGGGTGGTAGACGGAATGGAGACGTTCCTTTGTTCGGGATGTTCTTGTTTGGGATGTTCTTGTTCGGGAGGGGACGGTTTCACTTGGTGGGGTCCCCGGTGTGAGTGACGGAGGGAGGGGATGGTGTCGTCGTCGCTGGGTTGGTTCAGCGCTACGTGTGGGAGCAGCTGCTAGGTAGTATACGTTATAGGCGAGTCGCGGGTTGGTTGCAGATATCGTGCGTTATGGTCTGGTTTACTTTAGGCGATGATTCCGAGTGAGAGCAGAACGTGTCCACAATAAGTAGTTGTGGGGCCTCGTTCGCTGGTGCAGATGGTGGCAACAGTGTCCTAAATCGTTTGAGCTGTCCCTGTACCAGCACTCCTATAAAAGTGGTAGGAGAGCTTCGAGGGATGCGGACACGAGACGATGTTAGGGACCACGCAGAACGTGCCCACAATAAGTAGCTGTGGGGCCTCGTTTGATTCGTTTAGACAGCGTCAAGGTGTTCTATGTCGTTCAGCACGTTTCTGCGCTAGAACTCCTACTCAGTGGTAGGAGAGGCTGGCGAGAATCCGGCAGGAAACGATTTTTAGCACTTTGACGTGATAGTTGTGGAGCTGTGTATTCTCCGCATAGCTCGGACGGATTCAAGTTCTTAGTTCCGCTGGCTCGTCCTTGCTCTGGACCTCCTCAAGCCTCCTCCAATGCTACTCGTGCGTATTTCGGTTCAGTATGGTACTGGTAACGATATCGTGCTTCTAGTGTCCTTTCCCGTCATAATCATGAGCGTTGCGGCAACACGTTCCGAGAAAAACTCAGAAGCTTCCCCTACCCCACCTTGCATTTTGAGGGTCAGCGAACACATACACTGGGACATGCTTGACCTCGGGCATAGAGATTCGAGATGGGACATTTGTACGTGGCTTGATGGTATCCATGTACCATACTCACCAAGATTCCGTCACACAGAATGTTTACTTACTCTGTGAAGCCCTGACAAGGATCCTTAACTTGCAATCTTTGTCGACTGGCTTCCTTCCCTGCCTACGAATAACATTCTTATTTCATCAAGAGGGCTTTCTCTTCGCACCCGGTCCCCCTACACACGTATCCGTCTGCTTTGGTTCAAACTTCGAACAACTTGATCAATTCCTCCTGAGTATACTATGCTCAGTCCGCTGTGTACTGTTCATTAATATACCTAGGGAGAAGTTGGTGAGGGGAAGTTAGCATGTGTATCACACGACGGCACGTCGCTCGGCTAGACATATACTCAAAATCTAATCAAGCGCCTCATCGTGATATACCATTGATGATCACAGATCAAACCCCTTTCAACGTGTACACTGATAATCCGCCTCAACGTCCACCTGGATAATTTCAAACATTCCTGACATGCATTCAGAGCAGGTAGTATTTGAATCCTTGATCGTCCTCAACAGCCTGATGTTTTCTTCAAGGTGCCGATTCAACCTCAAGAAGGCGATCCTGTCCTCCAATACATCGAGTTTAATGTCGGGGCATACAATTGCTTCACCTTGACTGCAGAGGAGGACAAGCTGGCGCACGCCAGGATCTCTGAGCTGATCGCAAAACTGCATGATCTGCAACAGCAGATCACCGACGTCTCTGCTAGCCTCAAGCGATTCCGTGTGGCTGTCGCTCCACACAGGCACCTCCCAGTTGAAGTTATTGCACATATCTTCATGCTCACCCTGCCGAAGAATGGCATGGATATATTTAGATGGCGCAATTCCGAAGAGACGTGTGCGCCATGGGCATTGCGTTCTGTCTGTTCGCATTGGCGCACACTAGTCCTCGGAATGCCAGCATTGTGGGGCACCGTCTCCTTCGAGGAAGGTTTATATTCATGGGATCTCCAAGACTTGTGTCTATCCTCCTACCTTCTGCCCACTCCCCTTGTTTTTTCTATGAAATCCACTTGCGGTTACACATCAGGGGAGTTAGTCAAAAAACTCGTCGTCCCAAAGTATACATCACGCCTCCATGGACTCCACCTCAACACACCATGTATGGTACTCCCGTCTCTTTTGCAGATCAATGAACCGGAAATTTGATATTTGACTTCGCTGTCACTGAACATCAAGGTTGGGTACACCTGACTAGAGACCCGAAGTCTTCTTCCGTTCTTTGAAAAGCTAGTCAACCTCAGGATACTGAAGCTTGATAGTACATCGGCAACCCAATGTCGGCACATGTGGCGCAGAGGGAACAAATACATATTTAATTGCAACTAGACATTGCAAACTGCTTTGACCCATATATGAAACAACTTTCCTCGAAGGTTTGCTGTAAAGTTGTTGCAAGGTTACAAAAGGATGCATTTTGCATGTGGTCTTACTCTATAATACATATGTAACTGTGTCTGCAGTAGAGTGGAAAATTTAAAGGGGGATCTTTTCACCAAGTACAGAGAGTGTTGTACTCCTAGGAGTCAAGTATGGCGGAAATTGTTGTTTACGTTCCTGCGTGATGGGTTACAGGCCCGACATGCTGTGCCAAAATCTAATGAGCGGCCACCACAGTCAAGCGTATGAAGACCTCGCTTGCCATCCAGTATCATCCGACTTAGTGACCACCCCTTCTATGGTCAGTACATAAATCTACAGAATAGGAGAGATACATCCAAGAACACTGGTCTTGCATTCGAAAGCATCAGTGTAACAGGTACAACGGCGAGGAAGGTACACCTAGATTCTAGAGAGTGATGGTAAGTGAATGAACGGCAGATAGATTGACGCACACAAAGAAGGTATCCACACCAAAAGAAAGCCTTTGAAAGCCTTCCTCATTGCCTGCCGCACTATAGCGGCCCAAACTCGTTTGCTACAGCAAAACACAGGGCCGAGGCACTTGCAACCACCACCGTGGTTGCACCAAATGCCTCAACGGGCTCCATTCCAAAACCTAAGTTAGTATAGTATAGGGGTCAGTAAAATGCCAGGTGACAAGCATCAGACAGACTTCAGTTCGACGTACGCTGTGTGAGGCCGCCGTAGACCCAACATGCGGACTGAAACATCACTCTTGAGCTGAAGAAAGCATGCCTTTCACAATATTCTAGATCAATATAAAACATTGTAAGGTTAAGTCGATACAAGTGATAGAATTACACACCTACGATCGCAGCGACAAGCTTTTGAACACGGAGTCGGGACTCGAGACCTTGACGAGTCTGTGCTGACAAAGTGTGATATGTATAACGACGGAGACGGAATCTATTGTCAAATGTTAGTTTTCAAGAGCTCAAGCACGCGCAGAATTCCAATCCTCTCGAATTGAATGAGGCAGAGGGAAATGATGAGACGATGTGGAGCAGCCGGAGGGAGCATGTGCGTGGTGTGGCAGGCCATTGAGATTTTTTTTTTTTTTTTGATCAATTAACGTGCTGCGGGCACTTTGTGCCCATGTTACATGGTACGTCCATACAGTATCTATGTACGAGAGCTAGGGAATACCTGTCCCCCCGCTTTTGGCGGAGAATGAACAGGCCGGTGTATCCGACACGCGTTTTAGGCCCTACTCCCCTGCTAAGACCTGAGAGTATCGATGTGTGGTGATGTGGTGAGTTTCAGCGACAAAGTCCCGCTAAGCAGGTGGGGGGGGGGGGGGGGGGGGGGGGGGCCGCCGCACGTGGGGGGGGGCGGGGGAGGCGCCGGGGGGGGGGGAGGGGGGCCGGGCGGGCCAGGGGGGGGGG
>JABCKV010000326.1:0-16083 GCA_018282005.1 Asterophora parasitica | reverse complement strand
CCAATTTCCATGGGCCGCGCGGTATACCGTATCGGATACGAGATAGAGCTAATTGAAAGTGAACAACCGCCGACAGTACGTACGTCAGGTATGTTTTCACTCAGCGGATGAATGACCCTAGTTCTAGGAAAGCACCTGAAGACTGAAGTCAACAGCGACATGGAAGCCTGGTTCCTCCCTGATAAGAATGATTCGTTCTGTCAGTCGCAGACTCGCACAGACGTTACAGCTGCTGAACGAGCTCACATACATACATAGAACTGAAGTCTGGACCATCATCATCAAGCGACGTCAAGTCCCCAATCGCGCTACCGGCGACAGAAGCACAGACATATCTCGTTATGTATAGGGTCGCGACGGAACGTGTCACAGTTCATTCAAATTCCAAGGCGCCTGCCCCGGAGTCGATGTGGAGCGTTCACTGTGCAGGGCCGATGCGTTGAGAGGGGCCCCCAATGCGTTTCCTCTGACTTCCGACATAATACATTCGCCCATTCAATCCTGCATGCAGCAGAAGCCTCCTGAGTGACGAGAGAATCCCGAGTGTGGAGACCGACTCGGACGACGTCAGGTGGTGGCCATGGTGAGCGGAACAACGCGAGCCCATGATCAGCTCGCATGAAGGACAATTGCAAGAACCTAGCTCGGATCAGAATCGAAAGTGGCGTGCTCAGCTCCAGCTCTCCACGCAGAAGACGTCGGAACATTGCAAATTCAGTGCAAGAAATCCGGAAGCACGAGGCTCTTCGCCGTGAGTTTCACCTCAGCCTGGGAGACGTGTCCGATGGGCGTGTGGTCAATTATTGTGGCTGGAAGGCGTTGGGAACATGTCCTCCGGTGATTAATTTGCCCGGTGACAAACTCGGAAGGAGTCTGGAGACGGTGGTTTGATGGAGCAGAAAGACAGGGGCACTTGCAACTGATCGGATGGATGATGGATTGCATCGAGATTCGAGATTTCTTGCTGTTGTACTTGCCAGCACCCCTGAACATTGAATGTGCTCCTTCTGGATGGTGCTCCATCTGGTAACTTGTATGTAGGTGGATCCTCGAGTTCAGTTCCGAAAGCTAGCTAGTCGACGAGGAGGAGACTGCAAGATGTAGGTAGAGTAGGTGGTACAGAGATTTTTTACGGCAGAGATCGACCACGAATAAGTCAAGCTACGGAACCTATGGTATGGTATCGGACATCGTCGGGGGAATTACACAAGGATATAGTCGAGGGAAAGAGACTGAGCGCAAAGTAAGTGCAAGTATATGCAGGGTAAGGTATGCAACAAGAGAAGGGAAGAGAAGGGAAAGAGAAGAAAAGGTAAGGGAAGGGAAGAGAGCGTTATATGGCATATATTGTATATTGTACGATATGATACGATAAGTTGAGGAGTGATTCCAAATTCCAATGGTGCGTGGTGTGGGGAAGGGGTAGGGAAAGAAGGGAAAGGAGGAGAGTACACTTGAGACGCGAAAGTGGAAAGAAAGGATACAGTACCACTTCAAACCCAGCAAAAAAACCGACAGAAAAAAACGAAAAGGCAACGAGGGCTGTCCACACCGCACTCACCTGGCCCCATCGCTGCCCACGCCCACGCCCATCACAGCCATCCTCACTCCGCCCACGAGGGCCGTCCCCTACGCCCATCGAAGAGCCGTAGTCATCATCCACCCGCCTCCGCCTCGGGCCCCACACCCCACACACTAGTTAGCATACCCACCAACAGCATGGTACGCGCTCCCGTACCCCCCATACTGCTGCTGCTGCTGCAGCTGGAAGCCCAAGTGTCCATGCCCATGCGGCGAACGCGGTGTCCCCGCTCCCGACCTGGGGGAATGGTACGAGGACGCTGGGGGGGCCGAAAGCGGCGGCGGCGGGACAGCGGAAAGGGAAGTATGGAGGAGGGATTGTGTTTGGAGTGGTTGGAGGGAGGGTGGGGCGGACGACGGTGGGGGGCCCGGGTTGGAGGACGTTGTTGTGGGGGTTGGGGTGGACGCGCTTTAATCGAGACGGTACGAGTTAGCTAAAAAGATGTAATGGGAGGGAAGAAGGCACGTACGAAGCAGCAGAGACACTAGCGAACCCAACGACAGGCGTGGACGCACCCGAATGCGAGCCCTGCGAGGTGGGGGAGTATATGCTCCCTCCTCCCCCTTGCCCCCCTACTCCTCCTCCGATATTGATATTGAGATACGGCGGATGCCCTTGTTGGTGTGCAGGGTGCTGAGAATGCGAATACCCCGACGAATTCGACGTCGTCGAGTACGGTCTCGGCGGGGGCGGGTACCCTCCATTCCCTCCCCCTCCCCCGTTGAGTGGCGTAACTCTCCTCGAGGGCGGCGTAACCCTTCCTGGCCCTGCTCCCCCACTGGCCTCAGCGCCGCGTAAACTCGCACTTCTCCTACCCGCACCCCCATTCCGTCCTGGTCCTGGGGGAGATCCACTCCCCCTGCCTTCATGATCAAAAATCGTCAACGCACCCGTGTTCCCGACGATCCCCAACCCGCTCGCCGTACCCGGTCTCCCCGTCCCTGCCCCCGTTCCCCCATCCCCGGGCTGCGCCTGCTGCGACTGAGAAAGCAAGAAAGCCCCCGAGAACACAATCGGATCCACACCCTCCACCGCGCCCGCCCTGGACGAGTCGTTGCAGAGCTCCATGACCGTTAGCCGGCGCGACGCCGGGCGGGAGTCGGAGCCGTAGTCGTACGCTGCTGATGTGGGGTCGAGGTGGGCGCCGCTATGTGGACCTTGTGGGTGGGGGTACTGTGGGTGTTGGTGGGGATGAGGGTGCTGCTGCTGCTGGTGGGCGTGATACCCCCCCTCCTCATGCTCCTGGTGATACGACTCCGAACGCTTCCTCGCCCCTCCCGCTCCCTCGGGCGGCGCATAATAAAACGGACTATCACTCCCTCCAGGAACCGCCGGCGCCTCACCTGGGCCTTCGACGCCATACGGGCGCCCATAATGCAACTGCGGCTGTGAGCCAGTGTAGTACCCTTTCCCCACATTACTAGCGGAGAGAGGAAGGCTCGGATTCGGGTAGAACGACGTTGCCGAGGAGGAAGATACCGGGCGGCCTGAGGAGGTGGGAGGGCGCGGGCGGAGGTGGGCTGGGAACGAGGAGAGGTTGTTCGCGTTCCCATTGCCATTCGTCGAGCTGGAAGAGGCGTTAGACGGGGGGTACAATTGTTGTTGCTGCTGTTGATGGTGGTGGTGGTGGTGGTGGTGCGGATACGACGGTCCCTGGAGGTGCTGCAGGGGATGGTGTTGCGCTTGTGCGATCTGCTGCTGCTGCTGATGGTGATGGTGGTGTTGCTGATACTGCTGGAGCGTTGCGTGGGATCCGTTGTGGCCGCCGGACGACATCGACGACGACGAGACGATCGATGAAAGAGGCGGGAGCCGTTCACCGGACGTCCCGGGGCGTTGGTGCTCCGAGGGTGCCGTCACCCTGCCGTTTCCGTTCCCTCCGTTGTCGATACCAAAGTTCATCTGCGGTTGTGTCGGCGTGTGCGTACCCAAAGGCGAGAAAGGGAGGAACCCATGTGCGTTTGGATGTGCGTGGGGGTTGGGCGAAGCGGGTGACGAGCGCGGCTCGATGTCGGGGGACTGGACGTGCCACGACGACTGTTGTTGGTGTTGGTGTTGGTGGCCGTGGTGGTGTTGTTGGTACATGAGATGATGGTGTTGCTGGTGATGTGGATGTCCGTGGTCGTCGTACACACCCGCGGTCGGGCTGAGCATCCCCCTCACGCCGACACCGAGCTCCTCCTGCTTGATGATGGAGTCGATTCCAGACACCACATCCGCGGCCCCAGGCGAGTGCGGGTGCTGCTGCCCTGTCCCATTCGAGTTTGCGATGGAGACAGAGGCGTTGGAGGTGGTACTGGTACTGGTGGAGCTGGATGTGCGGCGTGTGCCGCGCGGTGTGCTGCCGACCTTGTTGGCGGCGGCCATGGTAGCGTGGAGAGATGTGAGGTCACGCATCATGCGCTCATTTTGCTCCTGCTTGTCGGCGTGTACGGTCTGTGCGTGCTGCCGGAGGTTGTCGAGGCGGGAGAATTGCTTGCCGCAGTGGCAGGTGAAGGGGCGCTCGCCGGTGTGTTTGCTGACGGAAGGAACATAGAATTAAGAAGACAAAATTCAACCAAAGGATAACAACGAATACAACGAGCACCGCAGGAACATAGAAATAAGAAGACAAAAATTAGCCACAGCGTCAGTTGCATGCTGTTGAACACGCACCGTATGTGACGCGCGAGATGCTCACTGCGCGAAAAGACCATACGACACTCGCCATAGCCTCTACACTGGAACGTCTTGGCAGGTGCGGGGCGATACCGCTTGTTCACGCCCGCGATGGGTGCTCCATTGGCCGGATTCGCTACCATCGCACTAGGCATCTCTGCGTCGAGTCCTACAGTATCAATACAAGTCAGAAGTTAGAAGATTGTATGACTGCTGGTCGTCGTGGGCAGTGGAATAGAAGGTCTGCTCACCGTTAGGCACAGTGCCTGCGTGATCAGGGGAGGATCGCTCAGGGGACGAGGGCGCCATTCGACGTTTGTTTGAAAAACAACCCACTCATATACGTACGTGCCTGGAAAGCCATCAGGCACAGCGGAGTTTAAACCGTGGCCCGGCAATTCGGGTCAGGTCCGGCTCTTGGCGTCGCGTACGACGACGACGACGACGACAAGAACGACGGGCAGCGACGACAGCGATAACTACTATGGCTACGTATTCATTGTCGCCCTACTATGCCGCAGACGCGTCTGCGCTGCTGAGTCCCCCGCAACGAGCCGTCTACACCCCATCCATAAACCCTGCATGCACACCCGTCAATCAGCGCACGCAATCAAAAAAAATTTACAATCCCGCACTAGGCGCCATTTGTCCTCCTCCATGCCAGTGCGCACTACCCCGTTAACAACGCAATTCTCCGTGTAGATGACTTCGTTTGAGCATTCCTTTCGATGAACTCTCGCAGTGTCAAGTGAACAAACATGATCGTCAACTTACTTGGTGTTCTCCTTGACGAGCTAGCTCTTCAACTAACTTCTCTACTTACTTATCATCGGCCCCGACGCACCCAGCGGCCTCTTTATCCACGTCAATCATCCCGTCTATTCAACCTGGATTCTGGACTCGAGTCTCGCATTCATCATCCCTAACCTCCCCAGTGCCATCCTTTCAAATTCCGGCATCTTGCTTAAAATAATACTCTTTGCATTCCATAATTCCACCATCAATTTCAAACATACTTGTGTCGCGAGTCCCACGACACACAACACTCAACGTCCCCACTTTTGCACTTGGACTCGGGCCTCCCACTCATCTCTCGCCGCAGACTCGGCCTACACACACAGCTGGGAGCCCACTCCCATCCTCTCTAATTCCTCCCACCCACATCCCACAAGTACAAATTACCACCCATCCCCATCACCAATCCATCCATCCATCCACGATCAGATCCTCCCATCCATCCCGGATCTCCCATCTCCCTACCTCTCAACTTCAACTTGTAATTGCCAAATAACCCAAAACCAGCCAGGGCCCAGGCCCTCCATCATCTCCGACTCCGAGAAAATCGCTCCTACCCCTAGGTGGCGGTGCCCCCGCCTTCAACGACTGGTTACTGGGGCCTTGGGACGCGGTCCGAGTCCGAGCTTGTATCGAGGTTCGAAGTTGGAATTTGCCATTTGGCCGACGACGAAAGGATAGACGGATGGTGTCGACAACGCGAGCGAGGATCCCGGGCTCAGCAACGTGCAGGAGTTGTCTCTTGCGCAGGTAGCGTGTGTGTATTCATTCTCGAATCACATATATACTCATATTACTACTCAGGACTCTGCCCCTTCCTACCCCACCGACGAGTCAAACCTCCCAGTCCGTCGACCAAGGAGTCTGTCTACCTTCGATTGGACACGAATACGAACCACATATATTCCGCCTGGCGCCATCATGATCCCTGCAATCTCAAATTCCTTATACCGCCTTCCTTCCTTCCTTCCACCGCGTCAAATCATCGCAAACCTCCTAAATGCCCGCCAAATCCAAATCACTTGATCCGTCTCCCGAGAAAACCGCTCCTGTCCCTAGGTGGCGGTGTTTCGTGTCCCCGCTCTCCTCAAAATTCACTTCGAAGTTACTGATGGTCCAAGGGAGTCCCAGGGGTGGACGTTCGTCATCCCGCGCGCGTCTCGATCCCGCCCGCCTCTATTTCTCCCCCCTCTCCCTCTTTCCGTAGACCCCCCTTCCGATCCCACCCCGAGATTCACAGCGACAGCGGACACAGAGTACACAGCACGCTCGTCGCATCGTGCAAGTTACATCCCGAATCCCGGGGTCGATGTCCGACGATGTCCGACTCTTCCTCGTACGCGTTCACGGCTCATGAGGTGACGGCGCTCTGCACCTCTTGTCTGCCTTGTCCGTATAGGTAAGTCCACCATGCCCCTTCCCCCTTCTTCCTGCCTCCCTTTCACACTCAGTACCCAGTAATCGAGCTCTAACACCCATTTTCTCATCAGATCAGCGTCGTTGCACCCACCACTGGTCCAGACCGCAGCACAGCTTTTACCGGCTATGCCACCCCTCCGAGTCTACAGCTGACCTTCCATTCCCCTGATTGACAGTCACCCACTGCCTCCCCGTCACCTCGATTCTGGTCTTCTCTCTCGGTCGAAGCTTTCCCCCGTGGTACATACGACATACGCTGCATTCCCCATGTCCTCATTCACCCCGGACCCGTGTTCGGTGGCGTCGTCGCGGCCTAGGCCTGCATGTCAACGTCGATGTCGATGTCAAAACCAAACGTATCATTGACTGATTCCATCCTTCAGCCTCCTTACGCCCCAGCCACTTCTTTTCCTTCAACTTGTCACGCCCAATCCTAGGGTCCTGTGTAAACCACCACGCGCACAACTTCACGACTGACTGACATCACGAAGCTCGTCACAAATGAGTATCTTCACTCACTGACATGATCCCCGGGATTTGATGTTCGCCGGCGTCTTACTGTTTCACAAAAGATCGTCGACTGTGGAGATGCAGGCCGGGCTCGAGCTCAGGGTCTGTGGGGGCACAGTGACACTGCCTTGAGTCGTATCCGCCGGCCCGAGTATTCTCGGGTGAGTCCTTCCCCTCCTTCGTCTCTCATACAACACGCTAGTAGTTTCTCCCCAAATTCATCTACGTTGGCCCTTGCTCAGCACCACTCCCGCACTTCCCACTCCCCACTCTCTACAGTCCTGGAAACCCCCGTGCCTCCCCGCCTGATCGGACCCCTCCCTCACCAACACACCCCGCCTGCCTGCCCTTACTGCCCTTCCCCACTTCCGTGATCTCGGGCCCTGTCTCTCGTCGTGGGCATCATTCACCACATGGTCCCTCCCCACCTCACCCCACCTTCCCACCATCTCCAGACTCAAATCTCCCAGCCGCTTAACGCCGCACTGTGCCCCTGTGCCTTTCGGTGCCCGGTACCTGTAGACTTTACTATCCCCGGTACCGAGCGCGGGAAGGATTCGGTATTGTATCGCTGTCGGGTCGGTATATGTACTTACTTATCTGAAGGCTGACGCTTGTACTTCCGCCTCTGCCAGTCTCCCGATGTTCGCTCGCTTCTGCGCTCTTTGTTCCGAGTTCGGGCGCGTCTGTGGAAAGTTCGACATGTTCAATGCGGATTTCTGTTCAGTGTTTTGTACGAGCTCCTCGCGTCTTCACGTTCTGGATTGAGTATGCGTTACGCGCCGAGAAACTGACGACGTGGGATGAATCTGTAGCTGCATGCACCCGAGGACGCCTCGCCTCGTCTTTCCATGTCGCCTTCAGGTTGTGTTTCGGTTCACCTATGTACCCCGTCATGTACCCATCGCGTAGCTGGCTCCGTCGCTCATCGATGATTTCGACTCCTCATTTGACAGCGTCGACAGCCTGACTGTCGTCTTCGCGGGATTCTGCACCGGGGATGGGTTTATCGCGTCGCGACCTTTGACCAAAACCAATTCAGAACTTTCGCAGTTGGATCATTCAGCAAGCGTATTCTACCTACTCATTGCTCGAGCTCTCATGAGATCAACATTCCTCGAATACTGGCGCTAGCTACTAGCTTGTTATGAACTGTCACCAATTCAATGCGGCGGCAGCAAAAGTCGTCAACACTCTGTGCCCTTTTCTCGAATCGAACGAGTCCTTTCCGTTAACAATTGATTCAAAGATATGGTCAGGTCTTATAAATCCGGAGCGTGCATCATCAGAAGGGCTGCCGAAAGGGTGGTCTGCTTTCTATAGTTTACACAGTCCCGGAGACGTAGCTCGACAGAACACTCGTCATGGACCCTCCAAATTTACTACTGTCTGTATAACTATGTTACTACGAACTTGCCACCGCGCCGAACATCTGAGCCCGCTGTCCCATGCAGCGAAAGGACTTATGATACATCATCGAATTACCCTTTTCTCGAATCGAACAAGTCCCTTCCGTTAACGACATCCATCATACCTTGACGCTCCTATATCGGGAACGTGCACCATTACACCAGCAGGGTTGTCAAAACTTGAAAGGGTGGTTTGTAAGTATGTTCTGCTACTAGCAAGTAGTTTCGGAGACGTAAGTTCATTAGTCATGCAATACTATCTATCACAACGAAGCCACGAGCAAAGTTTGAACCCTTTCTGTCCGCGTAAGTACTAGTAGTAAAAATCACCAGTAGCTGTACTGACTTTTGATATGCCCTTTTCTCGAATTGAACAAGTCTTATCCGCGAACTAGATCCACACAGAATACGTTACATATTTCCGGAACGTGCACCATTACACCAGAAGGGCTGTCGATTAGGTAGTCTGGAAGTATAACAAGGTATGAGTCTCCCCATGTGCGGGCTCGCGATGGAACACTCAGAATCAACTCTCAGAGACTCAAACACTATCTAGAGCCACGAAAAATTAAAGCATTTCTTTCTATTTCGCAGTAAAATCCCACTTGTCTTCTCCACGCCATGCCACTTGCTCGAGTCGAACGAGTCCTTTCCGTCACATGTTTTGTCCCCTCCCATATCCAGAATGTGCACCGTTACACGAAAAGGGCTGTTGAGAGGGTGATCTGCAAGTATGAGAAAGGCATTCAACTCTACAAGTGGACTCGGAGACGTAATTAAATAGAACACTCAGCCTCCGATATGAACAGTGACGACGTAGCAAGCCATTCACGTCACCCCTTTGCATGCGCACCCAGTGGTAAAATATTGCCTCATAATCGTGATGAGTCTCATTGATGAGTGCTGAGGTGCCCCTTTCTCCTGTCGAACGAGTCCTTTCCGTTGCGATCCAGCTGCTCACTATTTGCACGTATCCGGATTGTGATCCATTACACCAGAAGGGCTGTCGACAAGAGGGCCAGGATGACAGGTAAAAGCATCCATTCAGACTCGCGTTTGGAGAAGGTAGATGGGTAGCAGTGTGAATAGGAAACGACGGGAAACGATCGCTTCCGTCGCTCGAGCTAGTAGCTAAGCCATTTGAAAAGGAGGATTCAGTCCCTCTGTGAGGTGACCGAGAATCGAGATAACTGACAACGAGGGTGTGTCTTGGGCGATGTGGGGGGAAAATGGAGAGAAAGAACCTCGATGTGTGGACTCGGACGAGATGCGACAGGCGACAGAGGTCTAGAATACTACACTGCAATTGACGTGGAAAATCATGGATGGTAAATAAGTACTTCATGAAGTTATGAGCATTCTGGAGTCTCTACCATGGCTCTACGCAGCTGGTCCGAATGCCTGAAAGAGAGGCGCCGTCCTTGAGATTTTGAAACCCCGTTTAGAGCTGGTATAGATTACTTAGTGCCTCAGATGACAAGCAATCCAGGTCCTCCATAGATGCAAGGCGTCAGTCCTTGGTCAAGATGAAGCCAGGCAGGTTTGAAGAGTTGGAGATTCAGAAGTACATGAATCGGGCAACGATGAATCGTCGAGATGGCAAAAACTCGGAGCTCGCACTCAGGGCAGATTTAGATGACGAAACACTCGAGCTGTCGTTGTCATACTAAGTATGCAGCCTCGAGAGTCCTTGAGAGTTTCCAAAGTGGGCGTGAAGAACAACGACGATGAGAGTCGTGAACAAGCTGCAAGACGGACTAGAATTCGATCTGGTCCGATCCGATCATCAAATTTGGCTTGCCATCAACGACAACGACCTCCACCACGACTATGGCGGCCTCTAGACCCCAGCTTTCTCTCATACTCACTAGTGGACATCATTGCCATTGTAAGGACTCTGTAGATCTCATTCAAATGTATCTCAACCCTCGCTCTAGGCCCAGCTCACTGATAACTTGAACGAGCAGTCTGGGAGCTCCAACTTTGCAGTGCTCGAACGCGTGCTTTTCAATGCCATATGCGCCGAAGACACCTGGCCCAGGAGCATAGAAATTTCATCAGGACTACGCGTATGTTCTTTACTCTTCTTTCGCCCGTGCTTCGTAACTGAACACACCTTTCAGATCGAACCCTCCCCCTTCGTACCCGTTCCCCACTTCCGTGATTTCGGGCCCTGTCGTCGTGGGAATCATTCACCACATGGTCCCACTTCACCCCACCAACACGAAAAACCAAACCTGTCTTCCCTGCAAACCTGTCTTCCCGGGCCCAACGTGCTGATCTTCAAGACTGTATGCGCCGAAGACATCAAGTCGCTCATGGCTTTCCAATGAGCATAGAATTTCCTAGGACACCCCGTACGTTCTTGACTCTTGTTTTTCCCGTGCCTCGTAACTGAACACACCTTAGTAGAGGCAGAGGCCCAGCACCGATGACACGATCATACTTGGACGCGACGAGTATCAGAGCTGGGCCGTCTCCGCCGATTCTTCGTGCTTGTGCCCATATCGCATGTACACTCGCCGAGCCTGCCGCCGCACTCAAGACGACATACACGGATCCGTGCCCAATTCCAATTCCAATCCCAATCACCTTGATCCCTCCCTCCCAGTCTCGACGTCCGTTCCCCGTTCCCGTCGATCCCTCACGCTGAAGCTGAAATGTCGATTCCATCCGTAAAGCACTGTCCGGGTGACACGGCTCCACACCACTATACATCAATGCTGGTCACGAGGTTCCTGCATGCCATTCGTTCGTGAGGCCGCACGCTACAGTCTACTCCGACTCGAATTTGCATCGAATGCATGTCATGTGTTAGATTTTCTTCTGTTCCTTCAGCAACGCAAGTAATCGCAGCCTTGCCTTCGACTCGTCAATAATCCAGCTCTAATCACTCTTCCTGTCAAGACTACACGGCCACGCGACCGACCGAGAACGCAGCACAGCCTTTACCGGCTATGCCATCCCACTGCAGCTGATTTTTTGAATCTTGACACCCGCCTGTCTTCGCGGCATGTCCATTTCCCCGTAGTACACCCCATCCATCCTGAATCTCCCTTTCTTCCTACTAGGGTTCTATATAAAATACCTGGACTCACGAGGGGAACGACGCTCACCTTGTGGCGTCATCACGAACTCAGTCCTGCTCGTCACGAGAATGTTGGTACGTGAGCTTGAAGCTTGACATGATCCCCGGGATTGATTTTCTACGGCGTCTTACTGTGTCACCCTCCCCAGAGATCGTCGTCGTCGTAATCTATTGTGGAGCGCACATGAGAGATCCAGATTATTCGGCGCACTAGCTCAAGGCTCGATCCTTCGGTGAGAGTTCCCCTTCCCCTCCTTTCCTTTCCGCGTGGGTCTCTTACAATAACAACGGGCGAATAAATTAGCTCCTGCGACTCGCGTCTTCACCCAATGAACTGAGTATGTGAGACAGCTGACGACTTGGATATGCAGCTGCACCCGAAGAGGCCTCGTCTTCCCGTGTCGTTACGCGCCTTCTCCTGTTTCGCTTTTCATGCACCCTCGCTCCGCCGATCATCAATCATTCGACATCCTCCATTGACAGGTAAAATTGTGGGACCTTTGACCGGGACCATTGACAAATGTCGCAGTTGGATCAATATCCCAGTACATATTCTGCCTACTTTCCCCGCGCGCGCTCTCCTCCAAATAACAACAACTCTGCAATAAGTACTAGCGCTAGCTATATATCCATGAATTGTCACTGATTCAATGTGGCGGCAGCAAAAATGCGTCATCGTATTTCTAAATATATGCCGCTTTCTCGAATTGAACGCATCCTGTCCTTTGGACGAGATCATCATTCCTAACTATCTGGAACGTGCACCGTTACACCGGAAGGGTTGTTGAGAGGGTGGTCTGTATGTATAAGAAAAGCATTACATTGTCAGTGGGTAGGTCAACAGAACGACTATCTATATAACGACACAGCCACGAAACCTGCTCTTTCCTGGTTCCATGCGGCGGAAAAAGGCTTCAACTTCCGCGTAGTATGCCCTTGCTCGCATCGAACGAGTCCTTTCCGTCAATGATATCACTCACACACTCGTCGCTCAAATATCCGGAAGGTGCACCATTACACCAGAAGGGCTGTCAAGACTCGACTCTCGAGGGTGGTCTGTAAGTGTAAGATGTGCATTCCAGTAGGTAAG
Source organism: Asterophora parasitica (assembly GCA_018282005.1). NCBI lineage: Eukaryota > Fungi > Basidiomycota > Agaricomycetes > Agaricales > Lyophyllaceae > Asterophora > Asterophora parasitica. The sequence continues at coordinate 3,532 of JABCKV010000326.1, read as the reverse complement.
TTCAGCACAACACAGCTCGCGCATCCAATATTATCTATAACTGTGAAGCAAGCAAAGTTTGGCCCCTTAAGTTCTTTCTAGTAGTAAGTAAAAACACTGATAGCCGTACTGACTTTCGAAATGCCCTTTTCTCGAATCTAACGAGTCTTTTCCGTTAACAACTTCGGTATGCATTAACGATATGATCTATTCGGAACGTGCCTCGTTATACCAGGAGGGCTGTCAAAAGGGCGATCTGGAAGAATAACAAGGCATTCTCACTGCGGGGCGGCTCGCTCTAAAAATTTGAGCCCGTTCTGTGAACTTTCCACGTAGCGGCAAAATTCACGACGGACCCACGCTTTCATTCCCTTTGCTCGAGTCTAACTTGCCAGAAGCGCTGTCGAGAGGGTGGTCTGTGAGTGTACGACAAACATTCAATTCCACAAGTAATCTCGAAGACGTACATTTGAACAGAACACTCAGCCTCCGATGCAAACAGTTGACAAAGTACTTAGAGGGCCCCCTGCATTTCCCTTTCCAGACGCATCCAGCGGTAAAAGATCGCCTAATGATAAGAGTGCCCCTTTCTGGAGTCGAACGAGATGGCGTTCAATTTTCGAATACATCCGGATTGTGCACCACTACACCAGAAGAGCTGTTGACAAGGTGTTCTGGATTATAAGTGATAGAACACATTCGGAGAAGGCGGTTGGGGATAGGATTGACGATTGCTGCTGTCGCTGTACTTGTCGTCGTACCGTATCATGATGGTGCTTCTTGTCCTTGAAAATTCATTTACAGCTTGTTTACAGCTAGTGTTCATCCAACAGGACAAGGGATCCAAGTCCTCGTCGTACATGTTTGAGGAATTTAAAAAAGAGCTCAGAAGTAGATGAATCGGACAACGAAGAATCGTCGAGAGGACAGAGAGATTAGGGCCAGGTCTAGTTGAGCGCATCCCAGTTGTCAGTGTTATATGCAGCCTAGAGAGTACTCCAGAGCTTCCAAGGTGGGCGTCAAGGATGAATCGACGATGAAAGTCTTGAGCAAACAGCAAGTCTCGGACCGGAATCCGATGATCAAATTCTGCGATGACGAACGGTTCCACCACGGCCGCCATGACGACATCTGGACGCCAATGACACAGCAGATCTTCTGCAAATTCGTCTCGAACCTCAATAGGGAACGAATCTCTCTGTATCGTCCACCCCAATGTGCTCTCGGTCTCTTCAAGATCCTGTCAACACGCGCCGAAGACATCAAGTTGCTCTGGCTGTCCAAGGAGCATCGACAATTGCACCAGGACCACGCGCATGCTTTTGACTCTTCTTGTACCCGTGCCTCGTAACTGAACGCACCTGTCATCGGAGGCCCGACGTCCTTCCAACCACCAACATCGATGACGACCCATTCGCGACATGAAACCGACGTGTCTGCACGACACCAACAGAGCATGAAATATCCTCGAATCGAAGGCTGAGCACACTTGGTATGTCTTCAATCTCGTCTTTGAAACTTTGAATCACTCAACTATCTTATTCTTCACTCAGATGGGCAGCTTCGACAGAGAGAGCCAAATCACGACATCGGGGAGGATGGCATAGACGCATACATTGGCCCTGTGGCATCTTGGTGCGTACGCTACGTTTCCAGTGTCATCTTCGTGCAGAATCCGCTCACATGAATCAGCCTCGGACTCCTCTCTAGTTTAAATATGGACTCCCGTTCCGCGCGCCTTTATCTGCCACTGCCGTCAATTCTCCTGCCTCGATAACCTCAGACAATACGCCCAGTCTGTACATACCAACATGCAGGAGCAAAGCGAGCACATCTGAATGGCAGCAGCACCCTCACTCGCCTGGTGCCGGAGACGTGGTGGGGATCTACTCGATCACCAAGGAGGAGCTCGGTGTCGGTGTCGGCGTCAGGGGCATGCTCAACCTGACAGTGGGCGTGTACAACGACCACGACCATCCTCTCATGTACCAACACCAACATTAGCCCCACCACCACCAGCGGCAGCAGCAATAGTCGTCGCGCCGTCACCCGCTTCGCTCAACCCGCACACACGCACTCCCAATCGCACACAGGTTCCTCCCGTTTTCGCATTTGGGTACACACGCATACGCAGCCACAGATGAACTTTGGTGCACTCGACAACAACAACGCGGGAAACGGGAACGGGAGGCTGACGACGCCCTCGGAGCACCAACGCCCCGGGACGTCGGGCGAGAGGCTCCCGTCTCAATCGTCCATCATTTACTCCTCTGGATCCCACGCGACGCTCCAGCAGTACCAGTAACACCACCACCACCACCACCATCAGCAGCAGCAGCAGATCGCACAAGCGCAACACCATCCCCTGCAGCGCCTCCAGGGACCGTCGTACCCGCACCCACCTCCGCACGCCCGCCATCCCCAAGAACAATACTTGCACCCCCCATCTAACGCGTCCTTCTCCTGCTCGACGCCAGGGAACGGGGCTGCGAACCTCTCATCGTTCCCGGCGCACCTCCGCCTGCGCCCGGGCACTTCCTCAGGCCGCCCGAGCTCCTCCTCGTCCGCGACGTCGTTCTACCCGAACCCGAGTCTCCCTCTGTCGTCTGGGAAAGGGTACTATATCGGCGCGCAGCCGCAGCTGCAGCATGCGCGCGCGTATGGCGTTGAGGCCCCGGGCATAGGAGAGGCGCCCTCGGGTGGCGAGAGTTCGCCGTTTTATAATGCGCCGCCCGAGGGGGGTGTGGGTGCGGGAAGGCCGAGGAAGCCTGTTCAGTAGCTTGACTTAGTCCTGGTCGATCTCCGCCGGAAAAAATCTGTACTACCTACTCTACCTACATCTTGAGGCTCGATGGACTCGGGAGGCGATATTGACTACATACTTACAAGTTACCAGATGGAGCACGAACCAGAAGGAGCACATTCAAAGTTCAGGGGTACCGTACACCAGCCTTGAAGCAATCAATCCATCATCCATCCGATCAGTTGCAAGTACTTAACTTTTAAGTACAGGTATACCAGACAGCACCCCTGTCTTTAGCCTCCATCAAACCACACTCCTTCGGACTTTGTCAGCGGGCAAATCAATCGCCGGAGGACGCGCCCGCTTTCCCGCCACAATACTCGGCCACACGCCCATTGGGCTGTATCACCAGACCCTCCTGCGTCTCCCAAGCTGAGGGGCAATTCACGGAGAAGAGCCTCGTGATTCCGGATTTCTTGCACTGAATTTGCAATGTTGTAACACCTTCTGCATGGAGAGGTGGAGAGGTGGAGCTGAGCACGCCGCTTTCGATTCTGATCCGAGCTAGGTTCTTGCAATTGTCCTTCATGCGAGCTGATCATGGGCTCGCGTTGTTCCGCTCACCATGGCCACCACCTGACGTCGTCCGAGTCGGTCTCCACACTCGGGATTCTCTCGTCACTCAGGAGGCTTCTGCTGCATGCAGGATTGAATGGGCGAATGTATTATGTCGGAAGTCAGAGGAAACGCATTGGGGGCCCCTCTCAACGCATCGGCCCTGCACAGTGAACGCTCCACATCGACTCCGGG